>JBCJKH010049265.1:0-11498 GCA_039877255.1 Loriculus beryllinus
GGGCTCCTTTAGCATGCGTTATCCATCACCAGAACTGGAGCCTCTGTGCCAGTTACCAGCACACAGGCTGCTCTCTGCCTTGTCCCCAAACTGAAGAGCCTGTCCTGTGCTAACAAATTTCAGAAGTCTAGAGACTTCTGTGTATTTACCAACAGAAGGAAAGGGTCTGCAACAGTGCCCCTCCACTCAGTAACATTCAGAGCTCAGCTGTTGTGCTATGAGACAGAATCCAGCTACACAGAGGCAGTCAATGGCAAGTGGAAAGCCCTGGCCGACAAAACTCAGTTTGCTTTCCTAGTAGGAAGCAGGCACAACGAGTGTGTTTTACAGACTATTTGGAAACTTAATCTTCTTTCCATAAGAGCATGTCACAGTGTTCACCATTTGCTGTAGTACTCTTGACAGATAGCTGGCTTGCCAGTTGCTTGGGTTATGATTTGAAGACAGAAAGAAATGCAGTCCTGAAAATGGATATGCACCAACCAGAGATATGTAACCACAGACACCATGCTCTACACCGTGTTTAATTCCTTACTCCTGTTAAACTTAGAGCTTCTGCAGACACGTAGGTAAGTTTCATCTGTGGGATCTGGAAGCACTAAAACTACCCAGTCAGACTTATTCTTAGGAAAAGAGATTCTTTGCCTAGCATCTTCAAATATTCATGCATCAGTCTATTAATGAGTGAATCATTATAATGCCATTAATATCAATGGAGATAGTCTAGTTTATATGAGGGGAGTTCAGATTAGATAATGTTTTCCATTTTGCAGTCATGGTAAGGGACTGTGGCTGGCATCCTCCTTCCTCTTATGCAGCAAAGATCCAGTGACTCCAAAATGTATTTTTCTAGTGTCAAAATAAATTGTTTATTCTGTGCATTCTGAAGATTATTTTCCACTAGCTACAAGATAATTCTGAAATATTCAGTGAAAATTGGACAACACTTCTATTTGTGCTTAGTTTCCTGTATTTTATTTCTCTCCTGATTTTCTCCTGCTACTTTGCTGCGAGCATTGACTGAATTAATTGTTCCATTGCAGTGCTGATAATTTGACCTCTATAATACTGCCTGCTTGTAGAATACTGGTTGCATCTGCTACTAAGTGTCTGTCACTTGCAAAGCCATTCATATATTAAAGGCTGCTGGCTTTTCTGTCAGACACCAGTTACTTTTTCTAATCTTCATGATACCATAGTTTGCTGAATCTTACATTCCACCTTCATGCTCACAGCTCTCCCATGCTTGCTTTGTGCACATCCTGACCTTTCAGTACCGTATTTAAATGCTAAATCTTTTGATGATGGCTAAACTGTTTCACAGCTACTGCATATATGATAAATGATCGTAACAATCTAGATATCTAGGATACTACCACATTAATGACGAGAAAAAAAATCTACAGGGCAAGGTTTCTCTTTTCACTAAAGAAAAATCATACTATTAGCCAATTGCTTGCTTTTTTGTGTCTTCTCCCACCTTTACTCTGTGCATTACATGCAAATAGAATATTTTTTCTCTTGTAGATTAGAACTTTTGTTATTTTGTTTCAAATTAGTTAAAGTTGGTATGTGCAAGGAAAAATTAGTACTAAGGGCCCTGTACGTGAAACCCTAACAAATAAAGGCCATTTCCCCCTGTGTTTTGGCATGAGCTTTCTTTTGCTGTGAGGTATCCTATCAGTTCTTCATATATGTTTATCAGATTACATTGCAAAGGGCAATGTAAAAATTCAGCTGTAACCAGAATGGTTACTGGTCTATAAATGTCAATAAACACAGCAAATTAAAAGTTTATTCTGAAATAAATTCATTCAGTGTTGATATGTGCTATGATCACACCATAAATATTCTTGTTATGTTAAAACATTACTTCAAAGGAATTTTGTTTTTCTTCAAATTCCAAATTGTTGGTTTGTGCCACATTTCCCTATTGATTACTTATCTTTCTCAAGGCAAAACAAAAAAAATCTGCCTATGCATCAAAAATTTGATGTTTGATTATTCTGCAATTTTGTAATCTCATCATTTGCCCACAGAATTGTCCTTTTAAATGTTCACCTTTTTTCACTAAGAAAGTTAGCCAAAACTTGGTACCTCAAAATCTATTTCTCCAACTAGTCCTCAAATCAGAAGAACTTCAAGAAGGTCATGTAAAGTCCATCCTTAGGCACAATGAAACATCATCCTCAAGCATACATAAAAGTAAGATCTCTTATCTACCCTAAACTGATGACATTTATTAATGATTAGGAATGCAGGAAATAAAAAAGAATTGCTACCAAAGTATTTCTGTTTTCATCCTTAACATTTTTTAACAATTAAAGTTTTCTTAAGGGCTTGAAATCATAAATTGCAGTCAAGTGTTTGGTTTTTTTTTTAATATTGCTGAAAATATTTTAACTATACGAATACATTGAGTGCCTCTCAATAAAAAAGACATTATCACGTTTATAAAGTCAGCAGATGACTAGATATTTCATCTACTGTTAATAGTGTATCAGATGCACTCACTATATTTGATTTGTCATTTCAATTAACAATTTAGACCACCTGTTTCTTTGCTGATGGATGATGCTGGATAAGGATAGCAGTGCTACTGCTTCTGTAGCATGTACTAGCTATTGCATTTTATTTAGTACATTGTTCAAGGAGGAAAAGTACTTTTATTTATGTTACGATTGTATATGAAATGGTATTTTAAATTTACTTTGGTGGCCCTGTATCCAAAGAAACTGGACTTAGTAGCTTTTACTCACTCTAAGGAAAAAAAAAAACCAAAATGGGAAGACAACCTAATCAGTATACAATTGAATGAATACGTGAATGCTATTGAGTTCCTTTGGTTTTGGCTGTGGTTCTGTTTATTTTAAGCATTATTAAAGTTTTTACTTTTCTTGTGTCTTCATAATGCTCACATTTTCAATTTGCACATTTTGCTTCTCTCCTCAAAGATGCTTGCTACCAACCTGATAGGAATGTGTTGCACTACAGTACTGCAATAGATGCAAGTGTTGCACGGTGTATTTTTCCACACAGAATGCTTCTTTAGGGTTCTTAATTCTAGTTTAAGAATTGTTTATAATCCACCAGTGTCTTTGGATCTTAGGAGCTCTTACAAGTGCTTCAAAAGCAGTATGAGAGATTGAAAAAACCTCCTATTTTGACGTAGAAATTATTTAAATGGACCAAATGATCAGAGATTATAAAAAGCATTATTTTTATTACATTTATACATGCATATATACATGTTGCTGACATGCAGGTAGTATAAAAGCTACAGTAAGCAGCTGATGTGTTTGACTTACTTAGTATAAATATTACAGTAGACTATTGATTACTGGGGGTAGCAGGTGAAGAATTATGTCAACAGCAACCTTGTGCAGTCAGCCATAGAAGAGCTGAGCTGTCATGGAAAATTAAATTGAGCCCTGAGATCTCTCTGGCTAAGGAGGTGTATAAAGTTTGAATTGAACACCTGCTGGTAGAGAGTAAAATATTCACTATAAATTGGGTACCTGTAGACACAGCTGCACTGTTGTAAACCACATAAAATTACTTTTTGCATGACAAAGCTGATGATAGAGATGTGACTGCTTTAAAAGATCCTAGCTCCGGAGACACCTGCATAATATTAATCCTCCTAAAATCAAAGAGAAATTCTGTAAAGGTATTAGGATGATGACACATTTGAGGCCTCAAATTAGATGACAAATGCTTTATTAGGAAACAAGTAGTTTTTTTTTCTCCTTTGTTCTTCTCACTTAACTTACTTCTGGAAAGGTGGGACACTAGTGGCATGCAGAGATAGGAAATATCTGATTCAGAAATAAAAATATTACAGTGGCAATAAAAATACATTTTATTTTAATGAAGTGTTGCTTGTGTGCTTGTGTATAGTTCTCTGATTCTGCGACAGAAGCCGTGGAATTCTTACAATTTTATACGTGGCCAAATAGGAGGTGAAAGAGCAGTGATTCTTGTAAATTATACTTAATTAAGCAGTTATTATCATTATCCCCAAACATTTGATTGCTTGCAGTCAGAAACATGTTTTTCCTCTTTCTCACAGCATGTACAATATACATGCACTTTTACTCAAGGTAAATTATATAAACATACAAGCTACATGAAAACATAGTGCTTAGTTACACAACACGTGTCAGTGCCTTAGGAAAACACAACAGCTACAGAAGACTTCCCACTTGATATAGAAAGAATACAGAATAGGTACTATGGAGAAATCAGTTTGACATTGTATTTTGGGAATTTCTTCCTTCCACTTTCCAGCCCATAAATCTTCTAGGTGCAAATGGTAGGTAGTAAAAGTGCTTGAACAGAAGAAAGACCTGGGTTCTGAGCTTGTATGGAGGGTTTCCAAGCCCTCTGCTAACTCCTGCTCATAAAGGATTTACAAAGAAAAAGATAAATACACTGAAACATTCTGGTTTTTCTTCCACAGCAGGGTTCATCTCTTAATGGGGCTCCCCAGCAGCTGCTTCTTTGGTGGTTGTGGAGCCTCAATGCATAGAGCCCTAGTGCCTTTCTGGTTTCCTTGGGATTTACAGAGCATTATCACAGGAGTGGATTGGCTGTTTGTGTCCAAGTAGGGAATTCAGGGAAGCTGCCAAGTCAGCTATTAGCAGACAAATGAATGACAGTGTATATAGAGTTCATGTTTCTGGATGATGGAAATTTCATTAGAGTCTATTTCCACTATCAGTTATTAAATAAATTCACCGGAGTCTTTTCCTTTCTTGCCTTACGGAAGACAAATATACTCTGAGGAAGTGTGTGCTAACCCTTGTTATACATGAGCAGATTTGGAAATATTAGGCATTATATCTGTTTCATGCTCTGAGGATTTCCTGGAGTGCTTCATTTGAATTCTGTGTCAGATGCTTGTTTGTGCTTTTCAGGAATAAACTGATGTCAGAGGAGTGCAAAACTGTATTAAACATCTAAAGAAGAGCTGCAAAATGGGTAGCAGAGAGTAGCTAATTCTTAAACCCTCAGGCAGACATTCGAGAGAAGTGCAACTGAGTAGATTATGAAATTGGGCATATAAAAATACAGCAGTCTCTAATAGTGGGGTTCCAGCAATTTTGCTGCCTTACTGAAAGAATATTAATACTAAAATGAAACTTTCAGATGCTTTCTGTGTAATTCTTAGGCCCTAAATCCTTTTCTTTCTGTGTTCCTTTAGCTGGGTCCATACACAAAGACTTCAGAAATGAGACTTACATAATAAGACAAGTTGTCTACAAATATTTACCCTCAACTGAAATATACATAGCCAGACATTTTTTAGTTAGAATAAGTAATTGTTTTGAAAGAGAGCTCACGTTCTATGTTATTTTCTCACTGAGCCTAGTAATTATCTTTCTTAATTTTGGCTGGATTATTTTTTTGTCATTTTTTTTCCTTTTTTTAGTACAGTTGTTTGAATATTATGCTGAGCTATAACTTTTAATGCTGTCAGCTAATACAGCTGTATAGATAATAGAACTGCTAGAAAACAGCTGTGAGAGAAAGAAAGGTTGCTCTAGGACTGAACCCATTGCCTGCTGTGATGGTAACAATATAGAGGAGTTATCCCAAGGCTGTGATTTGCTCATGACTCATACTGTTCTTTGCAACACTGCAAAGGTAAACAGTTAAGTTTTCCCACAGATAGACTACAAATCAGCTTTGGTTTCCTTTAATATAATAATAAGTGAACTTTCAGAGAGCACTTAGGAACAATATGCTCCTGGGAAGCATCAGGGTAGGTCTTCTAAAGGATGTAAAACTGTTTAGTTTTAGACCAGCTTAATTACTGAGTAATAGAGATCAGCAGGATTAAAATCATCCAGACTGAGGCATCAGGCTAAATGCCTACAAACTCTCTTCCACAGGATGTAATTCAAAGCAATCCATTTCAAGACTTTAGCAAGGTGGTGCATCACAGTTTAAAACAGGAACACAGGAGAATTTCACTGTGAGAAAATCCGTGCAAGGATTCCAAACATTTACAGGTGTCAGAATTATTGCATTGCACAGGGAAAAGGAAGATGTACTTATTTTTATTTTAAAAAATCCCAAAAAATTGTACAGAATTACATGGTCCTTGTATAGAAGAGATCCCTAGGAACTGCCTGATATGTTTCAATAATTACTAGAAAACAAGCTAAGCTGAGAGGTTGCTCATACTTTCTGTGCTCTTATGTGTTATTATGTTAATACACTGCAAAAACTCTACAAGCATTTACTCATTTGGACTTTTGCAAACTGAAACAAAAGCCCTTAGAGCCTGGGCACACACTTCAAGACAAGCAAGCCAAGTATCGTCTGTGGCTAACAAACTAATCTTGAGACAAACCACCCAATGTTGTCATCTGCCAAACATGGCTGTCAGTCCACCAGAGCTGCCTGAATCTAGAGAGTAGCATGAATGTTTTTTTCACTGCAGCCTGCACCAGCTCATGTTCTAGTTTATTGTCCTAAAAAAGTCTCTCAAGGTCCCCTGCTGATAGTGATACTGCCCACTTTGTGGCTCTGGGTCAATAAGATGCCAAATTGCTACACGGAAGTCAGAGAAAATCGATGTAGCCCCAAAAGACAGAAATGCTGTTGCCAGAGGTCACTAATACTACTGAGACTGTTGCTATTTGGGAATGGAGTTTTAAGAGACAATACAGAGAAATAGCCATAGATACGGAAATAATTTGCTGCTCCTTCTCTGACAATACTGTACACATGCTTATGTCAATACATACTTTTCATTCGTGATCTTTCTTTCCTCTCTTTCTTTTCTTAAATTGGCTGACACTAATAGAAACCAGTGGCACTGGCTACATTGACCAGAGCTAGGCGTAGCTTGATGTGAGATGACAAACTGAACACTGTTCTGCTCAAACCTTTACTCTTGTCCTGCAGGACTTCACTTTGTACTGACGTGCTGGACTAAAGAATGAAAAGATCCCATAATAGGTACTGGGAAATCCTGTGACTGCAGAACATTTTGAGCTATCTGTGCAGGTACAAAAAAATGCTTGTGGCAATAAATGGAGAGCTACATTTGCAAAAGTTCACCAGCCACACTGAGGATCTTTTCAGCAGAAAGCAACATGGATGGGACTTCCATTTTAGGATTGCTCTCCATTTTAACATTAATTAGATATTTCCATCTGAACTGTCTAGACTGGTACGTAGGCACTACAGTACCTGTGTGTGATGGGCTTTGACTGGGGTAGAGTTCAATCTCTTCATACTAGCTACTATAGGACTATGTTTTGGATTTGTGCTGGAAACAGAGTTGATAATGCAGGGATGTTTTGGTTACTGCCAAACAGTGCTTACACAGAGTTCAGGCCTTGTCTGCTCCTCATACTGCCTCACCAGCAAGTAGGCTGGGGGTGTGCAAAAAGTTGGATGGAGACACAACAGGGACAGCTGACCTCACCTGACCAAAGGGATATCTCATACATATGATATCATGACCAGCAACAGAACTCAGAGACAGGTGGCCAGGGGGCCACTGCTCAGGAACTGGCTGGGCATCGATTAGTTGGTGGTGAGCAATTGTTTTCATTTGCATCACTTGTCTTTCTTGGGTTTTACCGATCCCTTTCTGTTATTTTTCTTTTAATTACATAAGTATTATTATTATCATCATTATTATTGTATTTTATTTCCATTATTAGCCTATTCTTATCTTGACCCATGAATTTTCTCACTTTAACCCTTTCCGTTCTCTTCCCCTTATCCTGCTGTGGCATGGATGAGTGAGCGGCTGTGTGGTGATAGTTGCTAGCTGGAGTTAAACCATGACACTCTGTATTTTTGAAGAATTCCAGTGTAATCTACAGACAGTTTTCAATTTTAATGTGGAAAAAGCTGGGAGCACATTTAAATTTTCTGATGTATGGGCACTATAACAAATAGCTGCAAGTAATCCTTGAGTTGTGATTAATTAACGTAGTAGAGATCTGTGTTTTCACATCTTCAGCCTCAAAACTCAAATCCCTATTTTCTAAGGGGGTAAAGCCTTCTATTTAGTACTAGTAGCATTACTGATAGCATTCAACAGTCTCATTATACAGGCACTGTTCAATTTCCTTGAGAACACTACCCATCATTGGGGTGCCAGATCATGGTGGAATGGCTTTAAAACCATCTGAAGTTTGTCATTATCTCTCCTGTCTTCCATTGGATGGAATATGACAAGCACCAGACATTTCATGACCATAGTCACCTCTGAAAGCTAGTCTGATAAAGAAGAGAAAGAGCTGCTTTGGTAGGAGACTTGCCAGCTTTGAACTAGATGTGTTGGAAAGAAAAGTGATTGTAGATCATGGTCTAGAAGCCCAGGAGCTGACACACTGGAGGTCCATCACTGTAAATACACGTATTTGCAGCTCTCTGGAGCTCTTCCTTCTCCCCAGGGCACGGCAGCTGTACAAGTGAGCCGTGTGAAGGTAATGATGCAGAAATCCCTATTTCCATTCAAAAACAAAACACATATGGCTGAGTAAGCTGTGTGCAGGACAAGGAGCTGGAACAATAACGTCAAGGATATTTGCTCACTATAGTTACAAAACAGTAGTAGTATTTCTAATGAAATCAGCAGTTTAAATAACTGGAGTGCTTGACTTCCAAAAGCTGGGAAGTGACCAGCCTGATTTTGCTTCTACAGGATTTGTATTTTACAGTGTACGTAAATTTAAATAGCTACAGATAGAGGAGTCATTGATGAACACTGCCTTTACTGATTCTCATCTGGTTCTCATGTTGTAAATCAAATACACTTAAATGTGTTTGTGTTCATGAATTAATTCATTTCTGTCATAGGCTTACAGCAGAGTTGTAAAAGAAATGTTCCATAATCCGTTTCTGAAGTTAAGATGGTGAAATCTTGATGCCATAGAAATCGGAGGGCATGGGATTTCTGATTTTATATAGTGGAAATCTTTGTTGCTTATGTTAGAAACCCATGGGCTTTCAATCTTTAAACTAAAAGAAAGAAGTTTTTCTCTCTTCCTTGTCAGCCTTGCCAGGAGTGCATCAGAGGAGTACAATAGATGTGCTGTACACATGTAAAAATACCAAATTCTTTCCTGCCTTCTTCAAGAAAAACACCAACAGTAAAATGATACTGCATTAATGCAAGCCAGTCATCACATATGAATTTCACATACGAAAGAACTGAATATTTCCTTTAGCTGGCTGAAAGTTCTGCTTCAAGAGCTTTCCCTGCTCTGGTGACCAGACAGTTAACATTGATGGTGATAAAACCCTCTATCACCAGGGAATTGCTGTAGCCTGGTGCAGTTTTCCCAGGAGCTTTGTGATATCCCTTTGGACTTGGGAGTGACCACGTGTCTGATCAGCTCTGGACTTGTCCAGTAGCCAGGATCAGAGCCCCAGACCCAACTCTGGCTTTTTGCGGCTCCTCAACTCTTGTCCTTGATAGATGAAGGCTCGTTCCCAGTGTATTCTCCATTGTCTGCTTTCTGCCTTCACTTTCATATAGAACTAAGTTTAATTGGTATGGCCAATGATTAAGTCTGTGTGAAGGGAAGTTGGATTAGGTGGCCTTCAGAGGTCCCTTCTAACCTAAACTATTCAGTGCTCCTAATTCAGGTAGCTTTCCTTTCCAACAAACTCCAGCAAGTTATTGGATTTAATTTTCCTGCAGTAGATGCTAACCAAGGTGTGGAAGGGCTGAATTTGTATTCTGTTTTCATGGCGATGTCCAAGCCAGCTCAGGGTCAGTCACAGCACCTGTATCATGTTTTACCAACTGAGATTGACTGCTGTTGTTGCACTTGGCTCAGTGTCAGATTTTACAGTGGTTTTCCAAGAAATGCCTGGAAGCAAATTGCTGTGGAGTCCTCTGCCTTGCTGGAAGAGGCCAGACCTCACCAGAGGCAGGGGAGAGTTCAGCCTGGGATCAGCAGGGCCTGGAAACACTTGTCAGAGATACTGTCAGTGGAAATATGAAGCAAGTCAAAAGCTGGAAGAAAAGCTTTTTTTTTTATAACCACAGTCCAAACAGTGCAGTAAATTATTGAGGAGGCTGTGGGAGTCCAGTCATGAAAGGGCTGCAGAGCTGGTGCATCTTCCAGTGATGCATTAAGGCTGGCTTTGATTTTAAATAGGACAACAGACCTCTCGGTTCCCTCTTGTGGCTTTTTTTTTTTTTGGTGAGTTTTTACTCATTCTGTGCATAAAATCAAACCAGATTTGGTGAGCATGCTATAGGGCGGCTTTCTATAAATTAAGGTTAATTTTCTTATGGCCTTTGGCCTCCAGCCATTGAAGTCCTGGTTCTCACTGACTTCCCTTTCCACATAAAGCAGTAGTGGCCAGAGTTTAACTTATTTCAGCATGGATGAAGACAAACACCTTTTTCTAAGACCTGTCTGAGTGACTTTTATGTCTTGTTTTAAAGAGAATTGGGTCAATATTGCTGAGTAACCACTTTTTGAATTCCCTTTTTTCCGTTTAGGTACTTTAGTAATTTTTAATCTTACCACTAATGTGCTCTACACAATAGCGGCTTTCAGCAGTGAGATGAACTCTTCTCTTGAAACTTAGTGAAATCTGGTCTGGTTTTCTTTGCCACCCGAATTTTCCATTTCCTTCATACAAATGAAGGGGAATTTTGGTAAAATAGGCAAAAGTTTTTACTTGTTTCAGAATCAGAGAGAAGAGATTCCACAGATTCTTATCTGGGCTCAAATGAAGGCTCTGCCTTGTAGCACTAGTGAAGCAGCACATCTGACTTTGGATTCTCTTGGATTAATTTCTGAGGTGATACTTGACAATCTGGAGCTCAGTGCATTTTTATTTGACATGCACATAAACAGTCACAAAGTTGTTGCTCAGTCAGAGGTGATTGCACTGAATGAGGAGCATGGGGTGAATAAATATGATGAGCAGTTGCTCTAAGGCGACTTGATATAGCTCCAGTGTTGTCAATGAAACCATAGTAATTTAGGTGATTTAGAGGGAGAGTAGGTCTAAACCATAAAATAATGATCCGAGTAAATAGAATTTCTGTTCAGGAGGATCCTGTCTCACTGTGTAACTGCAGCTCAGTCACATGCTGAGCACTGTAGGGGGAAACCTGTGTGTGCCCGCTCCCGAGCAAACTCAAACTGGTATATTCAGGTCCTTGGGCTATCTGTGAGAGGATGTGAGGATCTGGTGCCCAAGGTGGAGTGTTTGACTGTGGTGTGCAGAGCAGAGATGCTCATCACTGAGCACAAGGTGGAGGGAGAGGTAGATGTGCATAGCAGTGTGGGGTTTGGCATCCTAAATTCACCACCTGTGCATTCTTTCATTTCTGTATAATCATAGAATCATAGAGTAGTTAGGATTGGAAAGGACCTTAAGATCATTTAGTTCCACCCCCCTGCCATGGGCAGGGACACCTCACACTAGAGCAGGTTGCTCAAAGCCCCGTCCAGCCTGGCCTTGAACACTGCCAGGGATGGGGCAGCAACAGCTTC
>JBCJKH010049266.1:0-11248 GCA_039877255.1 Loriculus beryllinus
TTAAAGCTTAAACAGGGAAGGTTTAGATTGGATATGAGGAAGAAATTCTTTACTGTTAGGGTGGTGAGGCACTGGAACGGGTTGCTCAAGGAAGCTGTGAGTGCTCCATCCCTGGCAGTGTTCAAGGCCAAGTTGGACAGGGCCTTGGGTGACATGGTTTAGTGTGGGTGTCCCTGCTTATGGCAGGGGAGTTGGAACGTGATTATCTTAAGGTCCTTTCCAACCCTAACTGTTCTATTATTCTATAAGATTCTTCTCCAGCATGATTGTGGTTGCCTTTAAGATCATTTGGGAGTTTTATTTTATCAAATCACTGCTATTACAGAGATCCAATAATTGTTGTGTGCTTTGTGCCTTCTTCCTTTCCTTTATCCTTAATATCATTGCTAAGATTTATACTAAGAATTGTTTTGTGCGTGCTTGTGATCGCACATTGGATCAAGTCTTTGAACTGAGCATCTGTGATGTGACCATTTGTAATTATGAATTCTGGAATTCAGCAGTGGAGTTTCCCACCAAGTTACTGTGTGTTGTGTTGAACAGCGGGAGAAGTAGAAAGTAGTTCAGGAAACTTTTCTCTCTCTCCCTTGGTTGCACAGTTTCATGTGCCACTTAACTTCACATGCATAAGCAGCTAAATGAAGACATTTAATCTATTCTCCCCTTCAGTCTGCACTACAACCAGGTGCAGAATTTGAAAGACCAGGCAGAATTTGACTCTTAATGATCAGGATAGGATTTGGTGCTATGTATATGCATAGTATATAACTATGTGCATGTAACTCCCAACTAAATATTAGCTTGGTCTGTTTCCAGTTCTGTATTCTGCTGCTCTATCAGCATCTTCATATATTATACAAAAGACCTAAATGTGTGTTTACTATATGCACTAATTAACGTCACACAGCAAACACCAGTAGTTTCTGCTGTAAAGTAATACACAGATTTTTTTCAACAACATAATTCATTTTCACTGTAATGATGTACTTTAACAATAGGGTTTAATGCTAAAACATTGATGATGGGTTCAGTGTCATATCCATATCCAAAACTTTTTGGCTCTGGCCTATTTCTAAAGTTCTTAAATCTAACTAAATAAGATTTACTGTGGATGGAAGTGGGTGAGGTTTATGAATTTAGGAATGAAAATTTAGGAAGCTGTGTGGGTTTTACGGTAGAAGAACTATGTTACTTCTAATCTGATGATTATTTGCTTTTCAGTCTTGGATCAGGAGGGGCAAGGGAGTTATTACCCATGAAGACCTCTTACCATATTTGTTGTAACCTTGATAAGTGCAAAACCCCAAATCCATAGCATTCCTTGGAGTCAGCAGTGGTTCTGTATCTTTAACTTCTTTAGAACTGCTTGGTCCTCCTCCGCATTTTGGCTTATTAGAAATGTTCATAATAATAATGAATTGTAAGCATTTCATTTATCAGCTTAAGCATGTGGGTGTACTTGCAAGCTCTGCAATTTAGAAGGAAATTTGCAACTTCATCTATTAAAATGCCTCATGCAAGCATTATCATGGGTGTATTTATTCAAAGCAAAATATTAAAGCCTACAGCTGGGGTATATGTCCTCTTAGAGGGTGTGTTGGTAGGTTAAAGTAGGTATTGTGAGTGTAGTAGAAAATGATTTAGAGGACTGATTTGGAAAAATGCCATTATGCATGACAGAAAACCTGTCATGTAACTCTTCATAACAGAGCAGTGTTGTAAAGAGGACTGGGATAAGGAGACTGGACTCTCTTGCCCAAATATATGAAAAGAAAAAAGAAATATTATTTAGTACATGTGTTGAAAACCCCTCTGTGGAAAGTACAGAACTTCAAGACCATAGGAAAAAGAGTCTCCCTTGGAATATTGCATCCAATTCTACAATCTTAGAGTCCTTTTATGTTTCTGGCTTATCACTCAGAATTAATTCATTCAGTGAAATCCACAGTATTAATTATGAACACTGTGAAAATATATATTCTTGCACATTATGTTGATAATTTCATTTGATGTCCTGGATTTCTCCTGTAAAGAGAAGGCTCTAAGAGTTTTTCTCTGTTCACTTTCTCTTTTTTCCTTTCATTTTTATCTTTCTTACACTTTTCCTTTTATTTGCATATATCTGCTGCATATTGATCCTGGTTATGGATTGTATTTGCCTTTGTTACAATTGTGGCCATGTTCACCTTCATCAGTTAATATCCTGTGGTCAACTAAAGTCCATATACAGTTTTCCTTCTGCTGCTCCAGTTAGTGAGCTCTCAGCTTATTATTTCTTCCAAAGGGTGTGAACTTGTATTTGGTAATAGAGAGGTCCAGCCCATTTCTTTGGCTCCAGTCCTCAAGGTCAGCTGTTCTGTCTCCAAGACTCCTTTGTGATGACCACTTCCCAGTTTCACAGTGCCAGCAAATTTCATGGGTGCATATTAATTGCAATATCATTAAAGGAAAGTGTAAGTCCCAGATTGTGTTCTTGAGCTTTACAGTCTCAAAACTCCCTTTTCAGTGTAACTCATGCTGGGTTTTCCCTTCAGCCAGTTGCTCATTTACCTCATAGTTCTTCTGACACCCATACTTGCCAGGTTTTACAGTAGTTTTCCATTTGGCATGATAGGAAACATTTGTAGATGTCCAGAGAGATTACTTTTTCTAGTTCCCTGTATGAAAGTAAATGTCATAGTGAAGAAAGTAAGTACCTTGTGTCAGAATATTCCTTCTCTGGTAGAGTCATATTGCATTATTTTATCTGCCATTTATCTCCCAATGTTCTGAAGCTTTACGTTGTCTTGAGAGCAAAATAACAGATCTGTAGCTGAGAAGATCACTTCTTGCCCTTTACTATTCCCCAGTCATACAGTACCTCATCTGACTTGGATTCATTTTAAAATGCTGCTGTTCACCCTGAAATTTCAAATGCCAGGCTTTTTCCATCATCTGGGTCAAAAAACAGAGATCTCTGCAGCATGAGTGCATTCATCTTTACAGTTAACCTCTGCTATAAATATTATCATTTGTATATATAACAAATATATATGTATGTATTTCTTTTCTCAGCATCCTATCTTTGCCTGAAAGATGGTCATCATTGTGCTGAGATCAAGCAAAGTATTTATGCCTCTTTGACAAGGTTACTTATGAGACTAACATGAAATGGATTGGAAAGTAACACTTCAGAACACATACTTCAGAACTTGGAGCAGACACAGAATTGGCCTGACATTGCTATTAAAATAGAGCATCTGTGAGGCAAACTAGAAGAACTCTGCTTACTGAGAAGGAGGGGGAAAAAAGAAATCTCACATTTCCTTCTGTCTTTCATGGAGGATTTTTCAAGGTTTTCCTGCAGCTTTTGTTCAAAGTACAAAGGGGGAGACTTGCTGGCCAGAATATCTCCATGAGGTATCTATTTATTGCAGAGGGGCTTTTTTTAGGTCTGTTTCACTTTGAGTGGACATTGGCTGAAGACAAAGCCTACAGATCACAGCTTCTGTAAAAACAGTTAAAGCTTAACTCAGGCTTCCAGTGCCTTTTAAGTATTCTTTCCAATTTGTGTGAGCTTCTTACTAGGTATTTTTCCCACCTGCCAACCAGTAATAGAATGTGGGAACAATGCTCTTTTATCCCATAGCATAGCACCACAGCTTTTGATAGAGTGGTGAAAGCTATGTGAAAGCCATGTACGGTGCAAGATGAAACAGAGTAACTGAGTATTTCAAATGTTAACTGCTGAAAAAGAAAAAAAATGTCAAAAATAGCTGGAAAAGGGGATAATGAATTTAACTGCTAAAAGAACTCTTTTTTCCTCTCCATTTCAAGATTTGCTCTCTCTGTCTACAATGTGAGAAGGAAAAACTCAGTACTTTCTCCCTTGGATCTTTTCATTTTATTAAAGGGTATTATTTCTTTTGTACTTATGAGTGGAACTGATTAGCATCAATCTAAACTTTACTCAAAAGTCTTCTCTAAAAATGTGGCCTGGGAGGATCAGCTAGGTTTAGAATAGCCTGGATGGAACAGAAAGTACTACTGGCATGTCACCTCCAAGCACTGCTCAGGCAAGCTCTGCTGAGGCTCATGCTACATGGTGTTGTGGTTATGCACATACATCCTTAGTGTCAGGTACTCTTAACAGCTTTGCCTGGCTTGATGTTGCCTGTGACGTGCTGATTTGACGTTAAGGTTGTGGCATAGAAGATGCAGCCAGCAGGAAGTCCTTGACCATGTTTATGCACTGCTCAGCTAGACAAAAAAGCTCCTGTGTTATCAACACTGTTTCTGTCATGAACCCAAAACATTTTCCCATACTAACTACTATGAAGAAAGTTAACTCTGTCATGGCCAAAACCAGACAAGTCATTAGAGTCGCATAAGGATTTTGTGGCAAAAAGTCAGGCTAATTTCTGGACTCCTGCTGCCTTCGTCTTCTTGAATACCACATACTCTCATTGCTTTGAAAAAGTAAAGAAAATGCTTCCTATTTTATGCATGTGAAAAATGCATTGAACTTCAAAATGCCCACATGAAAAATTGAGCTCTTCATTGTCCCATTTGTATCTCCTGTTCCATTCTGGGTAATTAAGTGTTCGTGAGTAATTGGACTTCTCAGTGGCTTTACCCAAGAGTGGGGCATGGTTCTTTATAGAGTTTGTTTATATTTCTGTTTAATCAGGAAGAAGATGAGAGATTGTCTTGGATCTGAGCTGATGTCCTCTTTTTCATCATAGCTGTAGGAGGAACAATTTAACTGTCAGCATCCTGAAAATCCCACAAATAGAAGATAACATCTACATCCGGCAACTGCTACTGGTATTTGAGAAATTCTAAACTATTCATTATCTGCTATGACAGAAAATGACTTTTCCAAATATATTATTGCTGAGTCTGTCAGACTCTTCACCAAGCAAATTGCATCCCATAAAGCCTTGCAAGTTTCCATAGAAAGGCCACAAAGAAAGACTTAGAATGGATGGTTTTGGTTGTTGCCGTACATGTTTGAACTGTCTGGTTTTAATGCTGAGATTTGTGCAGTCTACCCTAAAATTTCCCTGCTTGCTGACAGTTCAGTAGGATTTTAAGGGACTAGAATATTCAGTATCACAGTGAATATATTGCAACTGGTGATTTGTCAAAGTGTTCAACAGTCTTTTTGGTAAGGTGGTAAAAACTACAAATCCATGATGGGACTAGATGCTATTTAAAATTTCCTGTTTAGTTTAGGATATTAACAGAGCTGCTAGAAGTTAGTCAGTTGCTTAAAAGGAGATAAATGGATTATCTTCTTTTTAAAAGCCTGAGACACAATTAACCTGGGTACTGCAGCTCTCTTTCGACTTCTTATACACCAGATTTTCAAGAACAACAGCTTGTGGAGGAACAAGTATTCCATATTAAATCACTACAATGTTGATCACCTAAAATTATTTTAAGAGTAATGGATTTTTTATACCCTAGAGCTGCAGTCACAGAATCACAGAATGGTTCAGGTTGGAAGGCACCTCTAGAGGTCACCTGATCCACCATCCCTGCTCAAGCAGGGCCGCAGAGACCTGGTGGCCCAGGGATGTATCCAGACAGCTTTTATGGACACAAAGAGTGAGACTCCACAACTTCTCTGCACAACCAGTCACGGTCCTTTGTGACCTTCCCAGCAGAGAAGTGTTTCCTTGTGTTCAGCCCCCCTGTTTCCATTTATGCTCATTGCTTCTTGTCCTGTCACTACTAATAAACCTTTTAACTAGTGATCTGTCAAGGAAAGGTGAATATGCATCCACTATTTGTACTGAAGTTCACAAGTACTGTATCTTCATGGCCCTTTGCTAGGCTGTCTCCAATATGTCCATGTACTGTTGTACTGGTGGGCCCAGAACTGGACACAGCACTCCAGCTATAGCCTCAGCAATGCTGAGCAGAGGGCCAGGATCACCTCCTTTGGCCTGCTGGCAATATTTTACCTAATGCAGCCCAGGATACCATTGCCTTTCCTTGTGGCAAGGGCATATTGTTGGCTTATGTTCAATTTGGCCAGGATCTCTGTTGTTTACCTTGGCAAAAAAGCCTTTCCTATCTTTTTTCCTTTGGTATGCAGTGTTGAGGGACTCAGTTAATGTTTTCCTTGCTGTTGTGTTGTAACATATTCCAAAAATGGCTCCAGTGAGAACTGTATCCAAAGAAACATATCACAGAAACTGCCAATATGAATTATAGCTTCTATTAAATAAAATAGAGAACTGCGAATGCTAACTTCTGAAGGTGGAAGTGATTTGTCTCTGAGGAAAAGAGTAGTTTCAAAACAGTGCATGAGCAACAATTTATTTTTCTACCATTTTAATTTGAGTACTTTCTGCAACTGTTTTGCCCTTACTGTCATTTGATTTTCTCTTTCTATGAGCACTATTGAGACTAATTGATTTTTCTGCTTCATTTTTTTCAGAGAAATGCCAGGGATTAAATAGTTGTTTGATAAAACTGCTCTGCATTCTTGCTGAGACTTGGACAAAGCCACAGGCTGATCAAAACAGAAATTCCATAGTTCAACATAAGCATGTTTTCAGTAAACTCCTACCTATCATAAATCAAGATATAAATCAAAATTTAATAATTTATCATTATAAAATATCTTTTCAGGTTAGATTTCAGGAAGAAGTTCTTTACTGGTGGTGGGGTTGCCCAGAGAAGGGGTAAATGCTTCATCCCTGGCAGTGTTTGAGGCCAGGCTGGACAGAGCCTTGGGTGACATGGTCTAGTGTAAGGCATCCCACTAGACTGGGGGATGGAATTGGATGATCTTAAGGTCCTTTTCAACCCAAACCATTCTATGGTTCAGTGATCTCTGTAAAAAGATACATTTATCAATGGGATATTGCTAGTGTGTTTCCTAATACACTAAAATATAATAAGTATAAAATAGAATTTCATTTTATACTTAATACCTCTAAGACTACATAAAACATCATTTTATCATCACCACAGCAATGAAGAATTTGTGCTGTATTTGTGGTTCTTAAAACCACAGCCTGCTTTAATCTTAACAAGAAAATGAGGAAAATAAGTAAATAAATAACACCCCCCCAAACCAACCAACCAAACGAAACACAATCAAATATAAAAAAACAAAACCCAAGAAGCAATACTTGACTGAAGGCATTTCTTACCTGCCTTTTGGAAAAAAGAAGAGAAGACAAAGCCTTTTACTTCCTACTGGATTATTTAACTTCCTACAGAATTAGGTGATGGATCTTTATTTCTCTTACATTGACCCCCCCATTGTTTTTGAGTGGAAACATTTGCTCCTTTAGTTTCAGAAACAACATGTGTGGCTCTTCTTAAAAAAATCCCAGAAGTTCCATTTCAATTAAATGCTGATAAAGTCGTCAAGGTAATAAAAAACCCCTCCAGATTCAAAAAATTGGCATCCAGGTAGTCCTCAATGTGGGATTCTGTATGCAGAAGGAATTGACTGAAGGGCAGGGTTTTCAGAGCTTCGCTTGGTATGCTTGATATCCTAAACTGGGACGATTATGTTAGGCTCCTTCTGAAAACAGTTGGCTTTATTTTCTACCCTAATAAACTTCCCTGAATTTGTGCTTTTTCATCCTGTAGTACTGAATAAATAGCTAACATATTCTGCTTTCTGTAGCCTGAAGCTAATAAATTTGTGAAAATAACTTGTAATGTCAATGACTTTACTTAGCCAGAAGTTTCCCAGTATTGCATTTTCCAAGGCAAAGAAAAAAACCTTTTCCAAGGAGGTTTCTTCTGTATTTTTAAGGGATTACTGTTACAAAGGCAATATAGATTCCAACAAAGGAAAAGCTTTTTCACAGAGAACTTACTCTAAAACTTTGTCTTGGTTCTTACCAATAAATGAATGTATATACGACATAACCACTTTATGGTTACTCTTCTTACCTGACTACAGCCAAAGTTGCTTTGCTAGCATCTAGCATCTCTTTTCAATGTAGAAACCACCACCAGCTTTAAATGTGTAATTTAATCTCACAACCTGTAGTAATCCACTGTAATTACAGTCGCCTTCTTGAAACTATGGCAAACTTTGAATCTCAGTTTGAGTAACTTGTGCCATCTCTTGTAATGTGATTTTGCAGTGATGATAGCACTGATGCTTTGGGCTGTGAATTCTAGTTGACTCTGGAGTCAGCTGGGGGAAAAAAACTCTTCACTAATTCCCATTGGGCTCATTGGAGTCCATTACAGGGAATGCTTTGCTTGGAGGCAAGGCTAAATTCAAATTATTGTACATTTTCACTGTTCCCATGTTTCTTTGCAGCCGTGTATTGTCACCCTCTGGGTAGTGCTGTTTAATTTCTGTAGAACCACACAGTCAGAGGTATGACCAAGGTACTGATCAAGGGGTTTTAATGTCTGTGTCAGCATAAATGAAAACATAGCTGAAAGGATGGGTAATAGCTGTACTTTGAGCCATCGTTGCCATCCAGTGAAACAGTTAGAATAGCATCAGATTTATTACCAGATTAAGTTCCAGGCAGGTATGCTATTATAGAAGGAGAGGTTAGGATTTCTTCCATGATAAAGTTTAGGTAACTTTTTCTGAAATTTCATTTTCATACTCCCACATTCTGATATTAGTTTTACCTGGACAAATCTTTGACAGCTCCATCCAAGAACTACATAAATGCTTGACCTTCTTACTCATCTCTCATTGTGTTGCAGTCATGTCTAGACATGAGCAGAAGCTGTTACTGTCTTTAGAAGCCTTCCTCCCCTACTTCTGATGCTCTTTGTCCAAGCAATTAATAAGCAGGGCTCGTCTGATTTTAGAAAATGGATCTGATTCTCTACAGGGCTGTTAGCCAAGCGGAACACCAGACAGGGTGATACGGTGTGCATGTAAAAGCCAAAAGGAATTTAGTTGACATTAGTGAAAAGTGGTTTGTAAAAAATAGATGGGCTAAATTCTTTCTTTGAAATATGTAAGCTTTGTTTAAAATTGTTATCCAAGTTGGCTTTTCAAAGGTTTTGTGTTTGGCTACTTTATGGGCAGACAAAAAGTGAGCATGCATATTACAGAAAATTTGTATTCAAACAGATTAAAGTTGACATCCAGATGTGATGTAGTCATGTGCAAAAGAATATATTTATACATGAAAAATAGGAGATGTTACCCTGGACAATTCTTTTTAAAGGGCATGGAGACTAGCAACTCAACATGAACTTGCGCTGAACTGCTGTGGTAAAAATGTGTGGTCTGATACTTTGATGTATAAGAAGAGTGACCAGATTAAAGGAGGTTATGTTACCTGTGCCCATAGCTTGAGAAATTGAAAGTACAACAGCTGAAGCCTGATTTCCACACTTTTTAAAGTGTATAGTTAAATTCTGAGGGTGTGTGGAACCAAGAAGTCAGTGGAGGGTAAGAAAACCAGAAGTGTTTGGTTAAAGTCTTCAGCTTTTGGGGGTGATGTGTGTCTCATACATGTAGAACAATCATTATCTGTTGTGGGTTAACCCCAGTAGGCAGCTCATCCCAACACAGCCACTCACTCAGTGCCACCACAGTGGGATAAAGGAGAGAACTGGAATGGTAAAAGTGAAAAATCTCATGGGTTCAGATAAAGACAGTTTAATAACTAAAGCAAATCTGTGCATGCAAGCCAAGCAAAATAAGAAATCCATTCACTACTTTCCACCAGCAGGCTGGTATTCAGCCATCGCCAGGAGAGCAGGGCTCCATAAGGCTCAATGCCTACTTGGGAAGACAAACACCATACTTCCAAATGTCACCCCTTCATCCTTCTTTCCTCCAGCTTTTATTGCTGAACATGACATCTTATGGTATAGAATACCTCTTTTGTCAATCTGGGTCAACATCCTAGCTGTGTCTCCTCCCAGCTTCTTGCCCATCCCCAGCCTAGGTGATGCTGTGTAAGCAGAGCTCAGTAATAGCATGTACTCAACGCTGGCTTGGTCACAGATCCCAAACATAGCACCATGCAAACTACTGAAAAGAAAATTAGCTTTGTCCCAGCCAAAACCAGTACATTATTTTAAACCCCAGAAAATCTGGATCTGTACTATTGCAGCAAATGCACTGGGGAGTAGGAACAAATTAATTTGGTTTCTAACAGCTTCTTTAAGAAGACTGCATGTGCTCAGACATATATAATGGTGTTTTTGTCATGAGAAATACTGTGAATAAGTCACCATTATTTTGTATGAAAAAATTCTGGTATCACACTTTCTTCTGCCAATATTTGTGCTGTTGCATCTTGTAAGAACCCTTCCCACAGATTTCAGTATTGCATCAGGACCTACACAGCCATTAGTGTAAAGTAAGACCTTTTTTCAGGAAGCATTCTACTGAAGAACTGTTCTTCCATTTGAAGCATCTTGAAATAGAGGGCTTTTGAGTGACCAAGGAGCCGCTGAACAAAAAGCTCAATGCTCCCAGTCTCTTCTGAGATGAACTAGGGCTGCAGCAAGGCAAACTCCTGACCCCCTCACTAGGAAGGTTTTTGCAGACTCTGCTTGCTGAACCACTTGTGGGTCATAGAGTCCTGCTTGTCACAGGACCAAGATATGGCTGAGAGATGTCCTTGCTGCTGTCAGGACCTGCTGTTCATAAACCAGTGTGCTTCACATTGTTTGGAAGAGCCAAGTACTTGGAAGTACTGAATGGGGCCATTGAATGTGGTAATAGGGAATAAGAATAGTAACAAAATGGCATTTTGTTACCTGCTTTAAGCTGTGCCCATATTAATGTAAGTCAGAACTTCCATGGTGTGTTCTGACAGGCAATATCATCACTTCTGTTCACATTTAAGGAAAAATTCCTCCACTGTGGCTGCACTGCAGGCATTCAAAAGGTAAATGTGGAGGCAGATAAGTCACCCGGATATCCCAGGTTCTGTCTTTTGTCGCCCCAGAAACATGTTTGAAGTGAAATTTCACAGGGATTGAATTGTCTGTTTTGCTGAGAGGTAAGCTTCAAAATTGGTTGTCTTACATACTGTTAAAAAAACCCAATACTGTTAATTACTATGCTTCACTTCATATGGGAAACAATATGCTATTCTGTTTTAGAATCATAGAATCATAGAGCAGTTAGGGTTGGAAAGGACCTTAAGATCATCTAGTTCCAACCCCTCTGCCATGGACAGGAATACCTCACACTAAACCATGGCACCCAAGGCTCTGTCCAGCCTGGCCTTGAACACAGCCAGGGATGGAGCACTCACAACTTCCCTGGGCAACCCATTCCAGTGCCTCA
>JBCJKH010049267.1:4009-19284 GCA_039877255.1 Loriculus beryllinus
TGGTGAGGCACTGGAATGGGTTGCCCAGGGAAGTTGTGAATGCTCCATCCCTGGCAGTGTTTAAGGCCAGGCTGGACGAAGCCTTGGGTGGCATGGTTTAGTGTGGGGTGCCCCTGCTTATGGCGGGGGGGTTGGAACTGGATGATCTTGAGGTCCTTTCCAACCCTAACTATTTTATGATGATTCTATGATTCCCCCTAGTAAGCAAAAAGATCTTCATTTGTTGACATCACTAGATGCTACCAAATCTCCTCCCATATCACCAGAGCTCATGCAGATAGAACTCTACCTTCCTCTACTTCCAGGCGCTGGGCAAGGCTACTTACTGCCAAAGTAAAAACGGTAAGAGGAGTAGCAACAAGAGGGCAGCAGAAACAGAGCCCAGAGATACATCTAATCTATGTCCTCTCCTATCTTCTGTCTGTGGTAAACAAACTCCACACTTCCCAGTCTTCATGCAAGATGCAAGGGTGCAAGGTAAGTACTGGGAAACGGATGCTTTCTGTAGAATCTCAAGTGAACATGCAAAGAAAACTCGTGTGTCTGCATAGGACTCGCCATCACTTATGGCCACCTCATGCATCCCTGGCCTATACAACAACCCCTCTTCAGTAGAGGATCAAATATGTGTTGTATGCCCCTTCACTGAAAGCCACCACTTGGCTCTCCTTCATACCGCACCTCTTGAGAGTACTAACATACACCAACTAGACAGACAAACTGAATCATTTCATGGGGTGGTACCACAGAGTGAAATCCAAGGTCCTCACTTCAGCAGTAAAGTTCACACTGGTCACGGAAAGATTTATTTGGAAAACCTTCTTTCACTGCAAGCATGCAGTGGAAATATTTTCCATTCAGCTGACCTTGCAGCATGTGCTCAACAATGAACATAAAATAACAAGCTATTAAATAAAAAAAGAAAAAAAGTGAATTCTATGTCTGACCTACAGTTTGTTTAAAGTACCTTGAGAACCATGATGGAAAAGCTTTCCACAAGATGGTTATCAGAGCTAAAGTTAGACAGAACTTGCTATCTGCCCAACTCCAGACTTGCTTTTTACTCAGTAAGCATTAAGTACTGTGCAATAAGTCTGTGTTTATAAATCCAGCAGTTATATAACATCTGTGCAGAGGGCACTGTGTAGCCAGTACAAAGAGCAAATAAATAAAGAGGAATCGGGAATTCCAAGAGCAGCTGACGTGGTTTAGGAGCACCATGGGACTTGATCTCATGAATCACTTGGGCCCTTTAAAAATGCCCTGCTTAGGACACAGACACTCACTCAGCACAGAGCAGTTAAAGGAAGTATTTTTCCCCTCTCTGAGTTTAGAGTCAGCCTGTGTTGGGACAGCCATTGTCTCCAGAGCTCCGCAACAACATGATGTGCAAGAGCTCCCACAGAAGTAAGTGGTTGTCCTCACTGACTGACTGTAGTGCTGCTGAGGCTGACCAACAGCTACCAAACCCTCTCATCAGTTAAGGTGGTGGCCAATGATGATGTGTCCATGACACTGCTTTTTCCAACTATTACACTCAGGTTCAAAAGACACTGTCTGCCCATTCTCTTCATCAATAACAATCTCCTAGCATGAACTGAATTGTGTACAATCCCTCCTATTGCCAAAATAGTTCTGGTACCTTTTCTCCTCAGTAGCCTAAAAGACAGCTCTCTCTACTACTGTCAAAATTATATAGAACTGTTTACAACTATAGCTAAGTCTAGGCTAAGATCACACTAAACAAGTACCATACTGTGAAGGCGTAAGTGAACAAAGAAGGACTGTAACTATGATTTCACTGAAATGACAGTTACCAGCCTGCCAATTGCTTCTGATATTACTGTTGTGGAAAGCCAAATCTAGCTGTAACTACACAGTGGTTAACCATAATCAACACAGAGAGAGAACTGGTTAGGAAATTACTTATATTTGTCTCCCACTGATCTTTAAGGGCTCTCTATTTAGACTGTGCCTGTGAAGTACAGCAGTGATATGCATATGCAAAGCAGGCTCATGTCAAACAAGGAAAGTGAGGCTAAGCAACTAGTTTTCAAGCACCATGTAGGTCTCATCAAACTTTCCAACAATTCTGAGCACAAGCCTATTCATGCCGTACAATGGCCCCATGCATCTTCGTCTGATGGAAAATGAGTTGGCTGAAGTTTCCCTGTACTACAACCACAGCCTTTAACAGGCCAGATCTCCAGGCACTTCAGTCACGGTGTACCTCACAGAAAGCAACACCCCTGCAGAGATTCACTGCGGCTTCTGGTTTATGCCCAGAGATCTCCTCCAACACTGCTGGGCATGTTCTCCAACCTGCACTATTTCTGCCCAGCTCCTGCTGAGAGCATAGCTGAAAAGTCCCATTACTGCTCCCATAAACTTAGCCACAAAGCAGCCCCAGATTAGAGCATTCCTGTCAGCTACGGGTGGAATGCTGCATGGAGGAGCAGAAGGTACCATCCCTCCACACCTCTTTTGATCACTGTATTGCTGTGACACCATAAAAAAAAAAAAATACAACCTTCCAATGGAGAATATTCTCTACTGGTTGTTCTTATGCTATGTTATAATTACATTGTGCTGGATTTTCATGGTATACAGATTGTTGTTTGATAGAGAATATAAACCTTTATCCACTTTTTGTCTCTTCCAAGTTATTTCCAGTTCCAGTTTAAAAAGCTCTCCTCATCTTCAGATCAGTCCCTCTACATAGGGTTAACACACCACATTTGAAAGAGCTACAATGGAGGACCTCTTCATCTGGACATGAGCAGCTCAGCAGGAACACCTGTCTGCTGCTATGTTGCTCTATTTCTGAGCAGCCAAATCTCATTAGATATATTGCACTATTCTGAAAAGTACTTAAAAAACCCCCTAAAATTTTAATGCCAATTATACCTTATCAGCCTTTTAAGTCACTCTGAAAATTACAATACAATGTAGTAGATGGTTAAATGAGGTTTCTTCTCTCCAAAGGCAGGAACAAATTTCGCTGTAGTATCAGCTCTTAGATTGTGACTAACAGAGCTACAAATGGAGTCCTGCAGCTCTCACAGCAGAGTAAAATGACACTAAGTACCAAAGAGAAACATTCACTTTACCTGGTCTGGTCAGTTCACTAAACAGCTGAAGTAGAAAACAGGGATCATAGAAGTCACCAAGATTCTTGACACTCTCATCTCTATACAGTGACTCTTGGATCTCCTGAAACCAAATCCAAACCAGTATTTGTAAGAAACACTATCCATGTGCAGCTTGGTTTCAAGCTTCTCCAAGTCCCCTACATTATGAAGCAGGAGATACTAAACCTGACAAAGCGTAATGAAACACAGGATAAGATGCACTTGTGTTTGTATCAGGCTTTCATTACCAGCATTCCAAAACTACTCCCCCTGAGCAGCACAAACAAGTGCAGAAGCATCTTAGCAAACTGTACAAAAGACTGAAGATCCCATTGTTACTGGATTCTCAGACACTCAAATTTAACAATTGTTTAAAAGTCAAATTCTGGTTTCACATACATGGCAATGCTGCACAATCACACCTGCCAACAAGATGTGGTTCATATATTACCATTCATCTCAAAAGTGCACCTAAATAATTAATTCCAGCCCTCCTACGAATCTAAATTACTGTTCTGATGTAAGCAAATTGCAATGCATTACATGAATGCTAGAAAGAAATTACTAAAGTGAAAGGCTCTTTTTTCTACATTTCTTTCTCCTTCAAAAGAAGGATAATATTCAGTAGTCTGAACCAAAGCACCTGTGATGACAGAAGGCGGCGATGCTGAGGGAAAGACAGAATTGTCTTCATCATCTTTTCTCGATCTAGCAGACACAGAATCTCCTCCATGCTTGGCTGCTGCCACAGTGACTTTCCCAGACTCTTGCAAGTCTTGTGATGCTCCACAGCAGCTGGACCCCACAGCAGGATTCTTAAAACATTGTTAAAAGTAAAGGCATTAGTCAACAGACTGCTAGTACTGAGCAAAAAGCAATCACAGAGGATATAAATTAGTATTTAAATTTTCCCTTCACTTGTACTTACTATCCTGTAGGAATTTGAAACAAGAACTTGTTTCCTTGGTAACACCTTTCTCATCCATCCAAAAGCTTTTCAAATTCAATCTGAGGATGTCTCGTTATCTATTTCCTACTCTGTTAATCCAAGTCAGAACTCATCTTCCCAGTAAAAATGTTTTTCTTACTTAAGCTATAAATGCAGGTACGTATAATAGCAGCTGCATGAAGAGACAGTGATCAAGACCTGGTCAGACAAGGTTGTCTCAAATGCAGTTGGTGTTTCAAACCAGCATTACAGCAGCTGAGTAAAACATAAATCCTTACTCTTCTCCTCCAAGTTGTTCCTTAGATCCCACTTACTTTGCCATTGTGCTTAAAGTGCTATTGATATTGTCGTTTATTATGTGGCTAGTGCCAGCAGCATGCCTCATGGTGTTAAGACTTCATAACACAAGCTGGGCTCTGTTGGGTTGCCTGTACAGTACTTATCTTGAATGTCCTCTATATTCACTCAACACCTCAGTTCTGGGATCAAGTCTAACCAAGTGTCTGGCTACCAATTCACTTCAGGGCACAGTATAAAATTGTTTCTCCTTTAAAAAGGCTACAAAAGTTTTGGGACCTAACTACCTCTGAAATCAGTCTCGTCCTCATGTAACACCCTTCCACTCGCAAACACTTTTGGCAAAGATTTATGCAAGATGTGGTTAGTGCCAAAGCCCGGGCTTCTGGAAGCCACTTCAGTTCCCTGTTAACAAGAACCTTTATTTCCTGTCCCCTTTCACAAGCTGCAAGAATACCTACATCCTCAGAAAAAGCTAAGGAAGGTTCTTAACTCTATGTCCAGTCCTGTTCCAACTGCCTGAGACAGTGCTCTTACACTGCTGTTAATATTTATGCCCATACCTCAAAACCAGAAAAGTGCATTTGAGCAAGGCAGGCCAGAATCATCACTGTATGTAAGAACTGTTAGCAACAGACTTTACTGTGGACTGCTTGGGCACAGGCCTGAAAAGAAACTGATTATTTTATAAAATGCATAGTTCTCTCTTATGAAGCATGTAGATGTATTGCAAGGTTGCATTATAAGGACAGCTACAGTCCAAACTGGTGAAAGACAAGGAAGGCACTGATCACCATCCCTGGAGTCATTTAAAAGACATGCAGATGTAATGCATAGGATATGGTTTAGTGGTAGACTTGTCAGTGTCTGGCTTGTGGTTGGACTAAATGATCTTAAAGATCTTTTCTAACTTAAGTGATTCTATGATACAATGTTAGTACCCCAAAACTAACAATATTATGTGTTAATGCAAGAGATTATACATCCCTCCTCTGCTGGCATATCCAACAAAGCACCAGAGCTGAATACCATACAGGGGTAAGATCATTGAAAAGGGAAGGGCTGTGCTGAGTGGTGAATCCTGTAT
The DNA here is from genome assembly GCA_039877255.1 of Loriculus beryllinus. Taxonomy (NCBI): domain Eukaryota; kingdom Metazoa; phylum Chordata; class Aves; order Psittaciformes; family Psittacidae; genus Loriculus; species Loriculus beryllinus. The sequence continues at coordinate 9,474 of JBCJKH010049267.1, forward strand.
CAATGGAAGAGGGAATGGGAAGGAGTCCTATACTAGCAACTTGAACTGGCCTTCACCTGCAAAGAAATCCTTATAGTGGAGAGTGAGGGACTACTGAAATGAGACTGTCCCTCACCCAACCCAGACACACACAAAAGTTTGGGCAACACATGAGAATTATGTTAAGGATAGGAAATACATAGGGTAAATGTTTCCAAGAGCAACATTCATCTCTAGGTTTGACCTTGCCCACTGTTTATCTCAGTTAAAAATAAGACCTTGGAAAAACAACACTTGTGAGACTGCTTATTTGCACGTAGTCAGTCAAACCAAGGAAGGTGGTCAGCTTACCTGGAATTTATCAGACTTTGTTCATTCTTCTCATATAACTGAAGCAGTAGAAGTACCTTCTGATCTGAAACCCAAGATGAAACTCAAAGTCAATCTTCTATGAAGATGAAAATCAGATCTAGTAGGAAATATCTTTCCCAGGCTAACACACTTACCTACAGTGCTCAGAGTAGCCCCGTAGGAACCCAGCAACACTGCAAGGTGACTGCTCTCACAGAGAGAAGGGCTGAGTTTCACAACCGTCAGCAGTATATCCACCAAGGCCTCTGAAATAAACACAGAGATTTAGCTTTTTTGCTCTCTCAGTTAAACAGTGCATTTATAAATACCCCTCATACATACACTCTCTTCAAATAGATGAGAGACAGATCAAGTAAGTGATCAGGTTAGTCAAAGGCAAATAGGGCATCTCTGGCATATTCAAGACCTGAATCCATATTTCTTTACTCCCAGTATCTGAAAAGGCACAGGCTTTCCCCCTAGTCTCTACAGGAATATAAAATGTATGTCAAAACAGAAAAGATCATAAGGACAGTAGCCTGAATGAATGAACTCCTGACACCAGGCTTCTGAATTACTGAGGTAGCTTCAAAAAATCCATCTTGCTGCTCTACAGGAATACATTTAAAAGCTAGAACACATACAATAAACAGCAAAATCTATTACTTATTTTAAATTTCACTAAAATTTGTGACCTTACAATGACTTTTAAGTTTGCTTACATGTTTTTAAGTTTGCTTTTAAGTTTGTTTAAATTTAAACTTTAAAGTTTGTTTTCATGTTGCTCACCAATATACACAAAATTTGTTATCATCCTCCCCTTTTATTGTATGGCTCCTTCAATCACTGAATCTCAAAACCCTCTACAGTGGGGAGAAGCTGAGGTGTGTATAAGATTAAATGACTGGTTCAAGGTCAGGTTATTTTGTAGTTGGCAGAGACAAAGAAACAAAGCCAATCTTACCCATTAATTAGCACCCAATATATATTATTAATGAAAAGATATTCCTCATGACAGGTTGCAATAGAAAGTACATATCAATTCAATCAACATTTTTGATACAACTTGCAATATCAACTTAAAATTTTCTGCATCAACTTACTTTAAAATAGGTTTAAATGTCGCACACATTTCTAATAGAACCTATATGCATTTCAGCGATCGTAGACTAACAGCCTCACAGGAAACAAAAGAATCAATTCAAGATTTCAACATGGTTACAAAAAAAACCCAAAACCAACTGACCAAACCAACCCCAAACCCATCTTTCCAGCAGTTTCAGAAACATAAGCATTTAAAACCAGCAGTGATAAAATGAATGCAACATTTGGACCCAAGCAGAGGTAAAACTTAAAACCAAATGCTAATATTCTGGAATTGTTTGATAGCTCTGCAAGGATACATAGGTGGATAGATAGAATACAATGTGAGAAAGACAATTACTAAATACAGTTAAAAAGAAGAAGACAAAAAATACCTCTTGTCTGGATGTTTGTGCCATCTTCTTCTCTTGACCTCAGTATGGTTGACAGAAATAGAGAGTGCTGCGTGACCATCATGTGAAGTTTGGAGAGCTTGACCAAGCTCTGACTAAGTGAGGATTCCTTCTTGTATAATAACTGAATAGCAGTATTCAAGACTTTCAAAAATGCTTCATCTCTGTAGCGGTACCTTTAAAAGCAAGGATCATGGAAAAGTCAAAAACCTGCCTGAAAAAGAAAACTGTTTAAGAAATGAGAACTTTGCAAAGAAAGCAACCGTAGTAAAATAAAAACAAGTCTAAAACAATGAAAACACATGCACCACGTCTTGCTGAGATATTTTAATTCTTTTTAAGCTATACTGGTATCCAATCATAAAAAGAAAAGGAGTTGTTGATGATGCTGTATAAAGGATTGTGTTGATAAACAGTCACACTTGTAGCTGCACTGATCTTAATAAGGATCAACCCCTACTAACCCTTCAGACAGCAACCCCTTCATATTAATATTCCTACCTATTCTGCTCCACAGAAGATAATCCTATCGTATTTTTTATTCCTTTTATTTAAATGGTTTACATTTAAAGGTGAAAGATCTGATTCTGTTTTCATATGAACTGTATTTAGTAAGTATATTAAGTATAATAATTAAGTAATTAAGTATAATAATTAAGTATAAATTTAATAAGTATATTAACTAAAAAGAAAGTAAGTTTCTTCCTCATATGAGTATAAAGCTTCCTTATGCCAGCTGAAAAGAAGCTAGCCCTATCCAGTTAGCTATGCTGGTAAAGCTAATTGGAGCACGAAATCCAAATCTGCCTGCAGCTGTGCAGGTTCAGGTTCCAATGAAGCCAGAGGTTCAACACAAACTGCATCCTATGAAACAAAGAACACCTTCAAATCTGTCTGAATTCAAGGGAGATAAGGTGTTTATGGTGTAACACAGGACAAGGCGAAGTAAACAGAACTGTACCTCCTACAGCCCTTCTGGTTCATCTCAAAATTACTTACTTGAGTCCTGTCTTCACAAGGTTGTACCAGTCATCTGGGTCCACTTCTCCAACTAAGTGCTGTGTGTGTAGGAAATAAAACCAGATGTTTACATTTAGCACATAGAGCTTCTACAAATCATTAAGATCAGCAATTTTTGTTCAACAGACATACTGACAATATGCAAGCCAAACACTCAGGTGGAATAATCAAAGGATAACAGGAAAGAAAGCTCTCAGATACAACAATCTTGCCCCTAGTTCAAATGAAACTGCAAGTGTTGTTTTGTCAGTCCTGGGAGCAAGGGAGCATACCGACTGTATGCAATTAAAAAGCAAGTTGGTCTGTAGGTACCAAAACCCCAGAACCCTGAAACCCTTCATACTCGTGAAGTGTGAAAGGAATAAGAAAGTCAGCAAGTCACAGCAGGAGACTTGGGTATTAGGTTTTTGAGTTGCTACAACGTGTTTAAGCTAACCAACCTTTGCATGTGGCAAACAAGGGTGGCTGGATGTACATGTTCTTTACAAAAACTGATCATCCCTGAAATGCTATAAACCATAGGATTCAATAATCATTTTTAAAGCTGACAGCTGCACAGGCAAACAGGCCCAGTAACAGTCGGTGCTAACCTCAGCAGACCTGTGAACACTAAAAGGCAGCTCCTTAGGTCCTGCAACACCTTGTCCTGCACAGTCAGTCATGTCCTAAAAGGGAGTCTCACCAGAAGCCAGTAAGAGGTCAAAGGCATTTGCTGCCTGCAGAGACCTTCATTTTTACTTCTTACACAGATCTGCCCACCTTACTGAGCTACAAAAATAACCCAGTAGTACAGAGGGAATGAGATCAAAGTCCAGATTTCTATCTATGGTCAACTGGATTTCTGTCACAGACTTCAGAGGGCATGGGAGGTGCATCTTGTCAGAAGTGCCTTTATCACTTTGGTGGGTTTTTGTTTGGTTGAATAAAAACATTCATTGGCAACCTCTGATTTTTAACTCCTGAATACCCCAAACTCTGAATTTCAAAGGGGACTGTTAGTAGAAAACCATCAAGAACAACTCAAAACCGCTTCTTATCAAGGATTAGCAGGGCTAAGTTAACTCTGCAACAGCCACTGAAAGCCCATAGAAGCCATAATTTATAAAATAGAAAACAAAGTTCAATCTATATTTACCCCAGATACAAAAGCACAACAACACATGTATGCATTCACATTCTGCCGATGCAGCTAAAAAGAAGCCTCACCAATAATTCTTCTAGCCTCAGCAGCATGGGCCTCTCAATCTCTTGCTTGCTTTCATCTTTACTGCTGTTGTACATGACAATTAACCCTTTCATGCAGGCTGATAACAGGCATCTCCTCCAGGAATGCAGCTCTTCAGAGTTTTCAAGCACTCTAGATATGGCATCTGCCACTGTCCAACTGCAGAAAGATATTTATTTCTTAAGGTTGTGACATGCTTTTTGTGTATTTTTAGAAATATAGGTATTGTTAAAGATGTATTGTAACTGCTGCCAAAGTGTAAAGTGACAGATTCTCTGAGGAGTGAATGCTATTACTGTTCACAGTATCTGCCTTCATGCATATCTATCACAACGCTTTATGGGACAAACTGAGTCCTGAAACAGGGCAGCTGGATTTGCCTACCTCTCATTATTTTCTGCTTTCTCAAGAGCAGCAGGAAGCTGGTCAATAAGGCTTCTCAGCCCTTTGCTTCCTGAAGATGGCAACAACTTTGAGAGAACTCGCAGTTTCACAGTAGTTTCATGTGATGCTTCTGTGTCTTGAAGTACAGCGCAGAGCTCCTTCCACAGAGCTTTCCTCAAGACAGGTGTAACAGCCGAGACAACTGTTGAGAGAGAACAGGGGCACAAGTTCCACCATCCAAGTGTGTTAAGCAACAACAGGCTTAAAACTACAAAAATCCTAAATCATGTTTCCAATCAAGGCTCAGATTACTTAGCTCCTCGGAAATGATACTGCAGTAGCTCTTAATCTGCTACAGTGAAGTGAACTCTGTATTACTCCATAGAACTACTGCTTACTACACAGCTGACATGGGCAACCAGAGTAGACCTTCCTGATAAGAAGCCATGTCCTTGCACGTCAGGAAGGATAAAACATCACCAGTTCTGTGACCATGGCCTCCAAGGAAATTTTCACTCACATTAACAGCTGGCAGAGACCTTATACATCAAATCAGCCAGACAGTAGTTTGCCCTTCTAGTGTTCAAGCATGAAACCACTGGTGTGCATTAGGTGCTAGAGAAAGGCTTAGTTCCCTAACCATCTTCTACTCCCTTGTGTGCTGACAAGGTCTTTTGCCTACATTAACTTCTCCTAGATAAAGCTAGCCTTCTCCACCAACAGCTACAGTCAGATTGTTTCTGTTGCTATTTACACTTCTATGCAATAAGAGAAATGAAATAAAAGTGATTCTGTTCTGTTGAGTTGAATCCTAGCTCATCATTTCACTGCTAGAAAATCTAAGTCTTGTTCATTTAATGCTGCTGCTGATGTGCAAAGTTTTGGACTGCCAGCTTGGGAAGGCGTTACTGTAGGAAGCTATATTTGGGGATTTATTTTAAAGAAAGCTTTGGATTCTTGCACTCATAAAAGTGAAAGCTTACATTTTACAAAACCATATGGCTATGGCATTCCACTCACCAGACAGTGTTCTATCTATGCCTGAGAAAAAACGTTTCTACCTCCCATCTAAACCAAGATGAGTATGAAGACAGATTTTCACACGCACAAAGTATTAAATAAGTGCTTCAAAAGAGAAAACTGGACAAAGCAACTGTAAGAGCAGTTTGCATCAGTCTAACAGCCAGCCTTCACTACACTCCTTTACCTTTTATGCTGCAGAGGTACCTATAAGAGAATCATTAGAGGTTAGACACATGAATTTTATCACCTCTACTTATTGTGCAGAGGATCCAAGACTTCAAGGCCAGTAGAGCCTACACTGGGAATTTGGTCTCCCAAATCACAAACAGGGATCAGCTGTGGCTTTACCTGCAGAAGGTCGCGTTAAATCATATTGGTCTCTGCACTGCAAATACACATCAATGAGCGGAAGAAATCTTTCCATGTTTTTCTTGAGGTACTTTCCAGTGGCACTGCTCAGAAACCACATCTCAAACTGCAGCAGGTGAGTCCTACAGTGCTTTATCAGCATGCACACAATGGCAAGGGAAGTTTCTGATCTCCGGTTAAGGCAGTGAACATGCACCTCTACACTGACTGTGTGTGCAAGGACTGGCTCGCTATGGAGTGCCTGAAGAAAAACTTTCTCCAGATCTTTGCTGGCTGATGCTGACATCAATATTCCCAAAGCTTTAATGTGCTCTGTGGATAACAGTAGTTCCCCTTGTTGGGGCTGCTTCTGGTAGCTGTCTGTGAGGAGCTGCACCAAAATCTGTCCATAGAAGCTCAATTGTTTCCCTTTTTTAGGGGATTTTTCAGAATCCCGAGTAGTCAAGCTCATCTCAGGAAGTCGCAGCATGGTTAAAGTGATCTCTTTCAGTTGAGCTGCAGCCATGTATATGTGCAATTCCTCCAGAGCCTCCAGCTGGTGAGACTTCTTGTCAGACACCTGGCTTTTGTCCTTCCCCTCTGCCTGTAGCTCCTTCAGGACACTTTTAGTGATAGCTTCAAAATACTTGGATAACACATGCTTGTGATCCATGCTCTGCAGCATCGGGGCACCTGTTTTCAATAGCTGGAGCACACCAGAATTGAGGTGAGCTGACAGGAGCTTCACAGCAACAGGGTTTAAACCAGACTGAGGAAGAGAACGTTGTTCTAAAGCCAGGAACCAACTCTCCAGTGTAGGATGTCTGAAAATCAACATGAGTGCATCTTCTAGTGTCTGTAACAAATGGTTGTAACAGTATCACTGAATGGATAATTATAGTTCAGAGGAAAAAATTAATTAAAAAATCATCCATCTGCCTATTTTCCAGAGCTTGTTAATTACAGTTACAGAACATGAAATTGTCTATCAATTGGTCAGAGAATAAAAATATTCACAAATTACAAGCACAGAAATACCATTCTTTCAACATTTATGAGTCACGCCTCCACTGAACATTCTCCGCACGTCTAAGTACATTTCCAGTGGAAAACTGTATGTTCTGGAGTTTGTCAATACAATTCCATTCTAATCCCCACAAATCCGCGGAACACATGAAAGGGAGCTCAATTCAGTACTCCAAGTACATGATTTTTATAACCAGGCCTTACACAGGGCTTGGGTAGTAGAATTCTTCTGCAAAGGTGAGTGATCTCTGCTAGGAGTGATCCTGACTGTATTCCAGGTCAGGGGTGAGTCTATGGATGATGCAGCTTGGTCAAATCTCCAGACACAGTAGTGTTGTAACTGCTGCACCACACACTCCAAGTTCTGAAGTCCTCCTCCTAGACCTAACAGCATCTTCCTGCATCAACCTGTTTCCATTCAATACAACGCTGTGAAATACACAGTGTATGATATTCTGTTCACTCCCTGCCCTTCCAAGGACCTGGCAAAAGCTGTAGTAATGCTTCTATAAAGCAGTAAAATCCAATTCAAGACATTATATAGCAAGCATTTGACAGACACACTTTAACCCTAACTGAAATCCTAGAAATCCCCATGACTGTTATCAAGTCACAGCACTCACAACGCCTGATCCCTGTTACATCCCCTGCTCTCTATTAAGTTTAGCCAGTTCCATGTTCTGGTGATTGGTGAAAATATAGCAACTTAATTGGTGCTCAAAATTGCTTGTGTTTAAGATCATTTTGCTTTAGTTAATGGCTCAGCAAAACTTAGGACTATTTCCATAAAGAATAAATCAAATCAAAGTTTACTGACAGGTGAGATTCTGGCCTGTGCATCAAGGGATTTGGTACCTTGTCATCTGAAGACTCCTCTGTAATCAGAGATTCCTCATCCATAAAGAGATCTGATTCAGTCTGTTGCTCTTCTCGTTTCTGCTGATTATTTAACTCTATCTGATTTCCCCGGCACATGCAGCTGTTCAGCAGGTCCACATAGAGGTCAATAAGGTGAGGACCAGAAGTTTTACTAAGCTGTGAAAATACAGACACCTCAGAAGTTGAGAAAAGAGAAGGATGGGAACAGAAGGATAATTATCCAACATGAACAGAAATCAACTAAGAACTTCCCACATTACAGCCTTTTTCGGGGGAAAGAATCACTCCCCCCCGTAAAAACATGATTCTAAAGTCTCAAGTTATCAAATAAATATTTAATAGACTTTCATCTATACTTTGACTTCAGCTGTAACACAAACTAGTGAATTTCACCCTGTGGAAGGGCTTCTAATGGACGTCCAGGAACTGGATTAAATCTGGAGTATATACATACTATGCACAGATCAGCTAACCCACGCAAAGCAAATCCAAAACTCCTCAACAATTAGAAGGACAGATATTTGTTTGCAAATTAGACACAAGTTTGTCTGGTGCTCTACAGCCTCAGTGAGGGCTGAGTACACAAAAAAGCTGCAGAACTGTAAAATTTGTACTTTCTGCATTAAAATAAACGAAATGAACCCCAATATCATGACAATATTGCTCTTACATTGCCAAAGTTCTCCACTGTGGATTTCAGGTATAGCAACACATGCTTTACTCCTAACAAAAGCTGTTCAGGCGGGAGCTGGGCAGCCAAGTCTCTCAATTTTGTTTGGATATCATCTTCCAGTAAGGTACTGCTTCCTCTCTCATAGGCTTCTCTTAGCAAAGTTGTAAATACAGAATCCAGGGCCACAGTGGGTTCTCTGCATACCCCTTTGGGTTTTTTAAACTGTTTGAAATTGAAAAAAATGAAGAGAAAATAAAAATTAATCAAAAGTTTCTCCACTTCCCTTGGTTTTGAAATGAGCTCTGTGCTGAAACTGGGACTGAAGATTCAAGAGCACATGTGTACTGTCCTGCTATCACAGACCTATTCAAAAGCGTCCCATGGGGAATCTGCACATGGTTACTGCTGGGTTAACATAAATATAGCACCTAGCACAGCTGGTCCATACATTCCCAACCCACACCTGGGTGAACTCCAGCCACCATAAACTGGCTTCTTGGGCCACGCCACACATTATGCTACACTGTGCCTGATGAAGAGCTGTAGTCTGGGTGAATGGGTACGTTCTTTAAGTCCTGGTTTCACTTCCCAAACACAACAAAGACCTTTTGCATTGTTAGAGAAAAGCCCTTGAGCAAATTGGTGTCTCAGTGTGATTAAGAAGCAATATAGAATTAGCTTAATGTAAATGCACTTTCTGATAGAAATGTAGCCTTTATACACTGTGAGGTAATGCTGGCTCAAGCACTCAAATTACTTCAGGTATTCCATACCACAGGTTCCTGAGATTGCTGGGGTATCCAGAGTTTATAGTATTGGTTAAACCGGTAGAGCTGAGGATACTTAGAAACTTTCAGGGTCTGCAGATCCTTATCATAGAGCTGGAACATCAAGCAGAGGGCAAGGGGTTCTCTCTGAGAGTGCAGGAGGTCAGTGAAAACAGCAACAAGATACTCTACGATGTGTGCTCCTAGAAAAGCAAAATGAAAAATTAAACTTCTGTTGACAGAAGTAACTTGCATGAGCACAAACACTAGGGCAACCCTCTTTCCTTCAGGCCTGGGCAACAGCCCAAATAGCATCATTTAGAAAAGTACTGACCAGGATTAAAAGGTGATCGTGATAAACTAGACAAGTGCTTCTGACCCTCTGAGGTATCCGGAAAAATCCCCCATACAGTATTCCTTGTTGAAGTAAATAATAACCCACTTCAAGATAACTGCTCAGGTTGGCCCGTTTCCTTCCAGACAAGCAAAAACTAACTCCACCTTCACTGTATTGTGCTAAACTTGTCTGTATTTTGATGGATAAGGATCCCAGCCAAGTGCCACCTAAGAGAACTGATTTGTACTGGGGGGGGGGGGGGGGGGAGGGGGAGAAAAACAACCAGGTTTAACACACCCTGGA
>JBCJKH010049268.1:7201-25849 GCA_039877255.1 Loriculus beryllinus
CCTATGACTCTTCATACTGCATTTTCTATAATAAGTTTCAGTATCAGGTTTCAAAATGCTTTACTAGGAATGTCAGCACCATCTTCCCCCATCTTACAGATGGGAATTGGAGAAAAGGGTCATGACTTCTGTACGATCACCACAAGATTAAAAAATAAAGAGGGAATATGAGGAAGGTTTTTCTGAATGCATGCAAGTGATCAGTACATAGTTTTTTTGGTTCCTCTTCTCTCTCCTGTGGCCCAAGAGAATTTCACCACCTCAGAGGAACAGGGCAGTGACTGACAACAGACATGAAACATGCTGCTTTCTATTAGACTGTTAGTTGTGGCCACATGTTGAATTTTCCCCTGAATTACAGCCTAGGGGGACTTTCTGCTGTTATTTCCTACCTGGGCAAAGTCTTCATGAAACTCCAAGTGAAAGGCAGTTAAGACTCTACCTTATTATTAAAGCATGTGATCATAGCCTAAATGACAAGGCTACATGGCTCTCAGCCCTTGAATGCAGAGGATGGCAATGACTGGTGGGGAAGGAGGAGGAGTGGAGGTGGAGCAGTTGCCCTCCATCACCCACTAACACAATGCACTAGAGTGACAGGCAGTGGAGGAGCAGGCTCTTCCTCTTTGATTCCACCACCATGTCTGGGCTGGAAAGGAACCAAGGCTCCGCAGCTGAACATGGTAAATGAGAAGGCAGGTGGCCATCAGAGGATGGCATGGCCACATGCTGGGCAAAAGCTGCCATGCTATGCGAGCTATAACACAGGAGGGATACCAGATAACTGTAGTAACACTCACCCCAGCCTGCTCCCATACCCTCAAGTTCTATTTCATCAGATGGAAAGAGCGTGCACTCAGGGTATCCATTTAAAAAGATTTCTACCCCCTGCAAAGTGACCATAAGAGATTTCTATCTGTTGCTGATTGGGCTGATAAAAGCAGCCTTTTTTCCTTTCAGCAGTTTAGAACTCAGCCTGCCCTAAAACTAGTAGGGTCATTTTAGTCTGTGAACCACATACATAAACTGTATCTGCAGAACAAAGGGATCTCAGGTCAATTATAAAGATCCTGTGGCTGCAATATTCTTCTGGGAAGATGCCATCTACATATGCTTATTACAACCACATAAATCCCACCCTCTCACTTGCCTTCAGCAACTAATTGTCTTTAAAAACAAGCAAAATAATTATTTTTCCAACATACTTGTCAACATTAATTATGGCCAGAATAGCCAAGTAGGAGCTCATGCCCAGGCTTTTAAATGCTTGTAGCTAGGTAGTATGGCTGCCTGCAACTTTACAGCTTTTTGCAGTGTTAATATTAACATACTATTGCTTCATTAAATGAAGGCACTCACTGATGAGTTAAGTATGATTCATTAACAGAACACCAATACCCTTCATGCTAATCTGTCCCAGAGCAAGAATGGGGTTTAAGTTATGCCTACGTTATGGGTATATTCAAGCACCGTTGGCTGTATTTCTGAAGTCACATTCAAGCAAACATGTTCCAATGAAGAAAAGATTTTCAAAATTCAAAGACAAGAGTTTGCAGGGATTACGTGCTAAAAGTCCTGAGTTAGAGGCATTTCACTGCTCCATTTGTCACTTCTGGAAAGCACTGTGGCATTACTGTGTAAATATACGATATTAATTTCCTAAAAATCAGAATGCAAACTTTCCCACTGAAGTTAATGGGACTTCCTCTACATAAAGGCTACAGAATTTGTCTATGGTTTGTTGTTTTTTGATTTTGGTTTCATTTTTTTTCTCCCTAGTTTAACTGGACAGGACATAGGAGGGGGACAGATGCTCTTTCCCTAGTACATCCCTGTGCTTCTTTATTCTGCTTACCAGGACTTTCTAAACTCCTTTAACTGAAGAGGGTGATGTGCTGAAAAAAACACTTGATACAGAAAATTACAATGTCATCTGAAGTCCACTGATAGCTTCCAGGAGGCATTTTTATCGTGACTGTTTTTTAAATTACACATTTCTGAAGTAACAGTCACTTTTGTCTGTCAACCAGCCTGCACACAATCTGACTTCTGAAACACTGTCACTCCAGGCATTCACAAATTACAGGTCAGCCCACCAAAATCGGGAGACTGGCTTCAGCTGATGGGAATTTTTCATTATTATTTATCTTCTGGTTTATGAGCCTTTACAGATCTTTATTTTAAACTTACAAGCAGCAACAGACTTGCTTTTTATCAATGAAAGCTGAAAGATTTAGATAATCATAGTATTCAAAATTAAGGTTTTAAGGGAAAACACATACTAATAAGCCACAGCATATGAATGTAGCCCTACATATTTCTGAAAGGGAAACCTCACAATCTTGTTAAATTTTGGGCATGAAAGAAATGAAATCATGTAGATGCCAAAACCAAAATGAGGACAGAAATCTGTCTACAGCACTAACAAAGCGGAACAAGACAAAGTGGTATGTCTAAAGTGCTTAATTAAAGATATTGATAACAAACTGATTCAGTAACATATTTTTACTGCTGGAACTGAATGCAAAGAATAGCTTTTTAGTGACACAGTAGATAAAATGGGTCAGAAGAAATCACTGTAAATCTGCAAGTGTTATGAAAGGAGTCTTTGCTTGCACCCTCAGCATATGAAACAGGTGCAATTTTGATCCTAGTCATACAAGCAAAGAAGTTTAGCAGAGACACCTGTACTCTACATCCCAAGCAGCATAATGAAAATGAAGACAAAGACAGAAAGATAGGAGCTGAACAGGCAGACTGCACATGCAACATAAGCTAGCAGCACAGCTTCTGTGAGATAGCCTTATCCTGCAGCTCCAGAGCCACTGTGTACAAGCCCCCAACAATCCACTCCAGCACCACACAGTCTCCCATTGCATCCTCCAGCACTGCTAGTAACAGAGTCACAACCTCGCCCCACATGTGCAATCAAGATGATGAAAGCCCCTGGGCACCACTTAAGGGGAAAGTTTCTTTTTCTCCCCAGAGTAATCTCTGATTTTCATTCTCATTACACAACTGCCACTGTGCAGTCCCTCAAGCATACATAATGAAACACAGCAATGCCAGTCTCACCATGCAAACCTCCTCAGGCTTTTATAGGGGCAAGGGGAAAGAGGAATAAAATAGTAAAATGCAAATCAGCCACATACTGAATTTAAAAGCTGCCTTTAATTATAATTTCTTCCTGTTTCCCTGGGTGTTGGGAGCACTGCTCTAAGCAAGCCACACTGGTAAACAAAGTCCTGATCATCTTATTAAACTCATTCAAGCACATTACATCTTTCTTGGCAATTCACTGGTTTTGAATGGAATCTGAATGCTAGGCTACAACCAGGCTCAAGTACCAAGGTTCTATATTTCAGTATTTCTCTTTTCACACCCCTCCAATGGGCTGAGACTGAGACAGAACTTCTCTTTCACATAAAAATATGAAGAAACAGAAACAGTGCAGGTTTCTGTATCCTAAACCAAGAATGTTCCTTCTTTCAGGGTTATAAAACTGCTTGCCTGTGACCTGCAACCCCTTTAATCCTGCACTCAGCCCAGGATCCCTTCTGTTTGTATGATGCTTCCTCAGAGCATCATCGTGTGGCTTGACATTTAACTTTCAAGGTTTTCCCTTTCTCTCTAATAGAGCTGACGAGCAGGTAAACACCTTCTCTTCAGAACTGGCAATTACAACAGAAATTGTCTCAACTAGAATAGACATATTCAATCAAATAGAAGATGCTTGTATTTCAACGGGCAGCAGGGAAAATAAATGCAGTCATGACACTGAGCCAAATTCTCAGCAGGTAGAAGTCAGTCAGCTCTAATGATGTCAGCAAATCTTAATTTATCCCCAGCTGAGAATCTGGCTCCACTTCTTTCTTGTGCACAGCCACAGCTGACAGCTTTAGGCCTGTTAACTAAGCTCCAGAGCTAGATTTATACTATGAGTTTTTTCCAACGATGCCAGAGGGATATCAGATACAGACTGAAGTATCATTCTTGTACAGCTTCAGCTTAGACTAACAAAGCTGCAGATCTGCTACCATAACACATCCTGTAGGTCACACTGAACAAAAGCCTCATGTGGAAACAGGTAACTGATACTGAACTGTGTTGACCAGAGAGCACAGCTATTTTCACCCTTGAGCAGTAACGAGTGCACAACATGCATTCAACTTCGGACTGGTGCAGTTAGAGTAGTTAAACTCACAGAAGGATCTCCACAACAGAACAGAGCCAGAAGAAGTGGAAGGTATATTTCCAGGAGACTGGAACGCTTTTTTAATTCAGTGCAAATGGGTCTGGCCTAAATTAAAACTTCTCAAATTATTGAATTTTTCATGAAATATTTAAATGTTCCTCTTGATAAATATATTTCTGCTGATCTGTAGCAAAAGAAAAGCTTAGGAAAAACAGTGTGAAAATAAACTAAAAACATTTGGTCTGGAAGTCAGCAAACTGTCTTGGGATGACACAAAATGAATTTGTCCTCACTGCTTTGCTAAAAGGTAATTTCAATTTAGGAAACCTAAACCACTACCTTTCCACAGATTTCCTCCCCCAAGATCATTACTTTCCTAGAGAACAAAAATGGAGGCAAGTAACCAAAATGTAAAATAACAAAAAAAAAGAAAAAAAACCAAAACCAAACCAAAACCAAAAAGCCAAACGGCAACAAAAAAAAAAAACCAACAAAACAATCCAATTTTTCCTTCTTTCACTTGCATTTAGATTAAAGCCTAAGAGTTTTTCTTTGTTCAGAAAAGACCCCGTAGCTGCAGCATAATGCTACAGGGGCTTAGACAGTTCCTTTCCCAGTGGAGGATGGAGAGCAAGGAATAGTTGCACACCCTGTGCTCTGAACTGATTTGATCCATCAACACCCACCAGCTAAACTTTTCACACCACTAGCCTCACTGATAAGGACTGTCAGCATCTTCATCACTACTCTACTGTACACAGGTCTACAGTCCATAGGGTACTGTGAGTTTGCATTACTTTGCTTTACTCACTTGTCCCTAGGGAACAAAATGTAGTCTCTCCACCTTTCATACCAAATATGGTAAATAGGAAGCAAATTTATCAGTATTTTGCTTTAAACTGCATTGACTCCTCTGAGTTTCTTACCCGTTGCATGGAAGAAAATCATCTCAATATACCTGAAGCTAACACAGTGATACACACTCAAAAACATTTAAAGAGCCAGAAATCAAGATGCTAACTCCAAAACCCAGTAATAGCAATGCAAATGCCCTCACCCAACAGATCAACAGCTTAGCCACCCAGTCACCATAGATCACCAGCAGTACCATGACAATCTCCATTTTAGACTGGAGCCAGCTGCTCTCTACAGCAGCCAAAAATTATGATTTTCTACCGCAGTACTTATTCAAAGACAGAGAATTAAATATTTAAAGAGAGAAATCATTATTGATTAGGTTATATAACAGGGCATCAATGGTTTATGTCAAGAACATAATGCAGCCCCAGGGCAAGAAAGGAGGGGGATGCAGTCTCAGGATGGAGGAAGGACCAGAGCAGGAGACATTTAAAAGCCTCAAATGTCTTAGGCTGTGCAACATTTGCTCAAAAAGAGTTGGATCCCACGGATTTATCTAACATACTGGAAAATTGTATCCAGCGTGGGCCACCTTGGTTCACAAGTCCAACCCCCAGTATCAGTGGTAAATAAACTGTTTAGGTCAGGGTGTATCATACATCCCACAACACTGCAAGTTAAAACAAATTCCAGAACACTATACAAACTTGAGGCTTAAGTTAAAACAAAGAAAGAAAACTATAAACCAGAAGATCAGCCATGTTCAGTCAGATCAGAGTTGGATGTACAGGAAGAAGGTACAGAAAAAGTACAACAGAAATGTAGTTTTTCCACTGTTGTATATAGAATATACACATCCATATGTCATAGCTGTCTGTAACAGCGACCAACAAACTTGCTATCCTATGAGTGCCTAATCCCATTCTGAACCATTTGGGTTTTAGCTCCCATAATAAGCTACAGTAATGAGGGCTGCAATATAATTGTAAATTGTCAAGAAAAAAAAAAAAAGGCTTTTTTCCATTTTAAAAATAGATATTCTGATTATTTAAGTGATCCTGCCTGCTGTGTTATGATTAGTACTGAATAATTAATTATTCCCTTTTTGTTTGCCCACACTGTTCACAGTTATATCCAATTCTGTTGTATCCACCTCCCTATCTACTCTTACGACGTAGGCAGTTTCTTTCTGTGTGGAAGCCATCCATTAATCTGAAACTATTGCCGTTGCTCTTAATTTTGGTATGTCCTTTTTGGGGATTGTTTCAACTAGAGTAGGGGAGATCAAGAATATGATCAAAGCCCTAAATCTATTTTACAGGAGAGCATATGTCTGCTGAGTAAAAATGGACAGATGACCATAGGAAAAGGGCTACTGAAGTCATTGTCAGAAAGAAAGCATCTCTAATTGCATAACTGAAGGTATTTTCTCCAATTTTTAAATGGACGCAAAGCTGTCAATAAATATCCAGCCATGTCCTGTTGTATCACAGAACAGGCACACTGCTATGGGACTCGGGTGAGGCTTGGGTCACAAAATCCAAGACTGATGGTAAATTTGCAGATGAAAGAGGCAGCTCCCTACAAGCTCAGCTTTCCATGTGGCATTGCTCTATTGAAGTCAGCAGTGTTATACTGACTTTTGTCTGTTGAGAGTAATACCTGTGAAAAAAGGAGCGCAGGGCAACACTGGAAATGAGGTAATTTTCTTTTGCAGTGTGCTCTCTTATGTGCCAGTTTTTGCCCTGTGTTTTTATAAATTACTTCTAGATTTTCCATTTTCTAACTTAGAAGGTGTATGCAGAGGACAGGAGGTGAGCGAAAGTGCAGCCACAATGGTCCCCAGCATATACAATGAATACAGGAAAATCTCCTGATGTTCAGTACCAACATTGTAATGAAGATGACTAACACACTGTCACTTGAGAAGTTAGACCCTCAATAAAGAGGACAAAAAGAGGAATAACATTAATAATTACTTATTCTTGCATTTCAAACTCTGAAACAGCCTAGTAGCTTGATGATCTTTCCCATATCAGCACCTTACTGTTGCCGAGGTGGAGAAGTGAAGACATCTCCTTTTCATCTAAGTATTTTTGGTTTGCTGTTTCTTCCCCATTTCTGCAGTGTATACATTATTGTTTCAGAGTACAGAACTAGGATATCTGCATTTTCAGTCCTAGCAGCCATAGCTTTGATCCATAGGTGGCTATTTTTAGGATCTCTGAAGAGGCTGCTGCAGCCAAACAGCATGAGAACAATTTCTGAAGTCATTTTGTCTGCTTAGATGCTTTTTGATACGATAATTAGAGCAACAGTGACCAGTACATTAGCTGAGAATGCTTCTGACTCCTATTTTGAGGCACACTGAACAGGATCTATCACGGTACAGCAGCTGACAACAGACATGCTGTCATACACTGGCTATCCACTATGCATGGTCAAGCAGTTGTTACAGAAGCCACTGCTCAGCTGGAGTCAGCTTTCCTGAGGCTTTGTCCACAGCACTGCCACAAAAGCAGCAGGCAACAATATTTCTCTGATCTGACCAGCGAGCCTAAGCAGTATATCATGGTAATCCACTAAGCAAGAGAGGTAGGGTTAAAAACTGACATTGCCTGACTTCCCTGTCTTCAACTCCTGCTTAAATGCAACATTTGCATTATTGCCAGGCTAGGAACATTGCTGCTTCTTACAGCTGCCCAGCAATATCCATTGCAAGACTCCTTCAGTTGCCTGTAACTGACGAAACACAGCTTCTGCACAAGGCTGCCTGAATCACGCAGGCTGGCAGTAAAGGGGCAGTACCCTGGGCAGTAAGGGCTGCCTTGTCTGGGATAGATCCACCACCCCAACCTGGTCCTGATGGCTGTCCAACTTTTTCTGTCCTGGTAGAAAGGAGCCAAGTGAATTCTGCTGAGTCTGACTGACTCACCTATAGAAAGGGCCTGAGGAAAGGAGAGCATCTCTGCAAATGATCTTTCTGAGATAGTAACTTCAGCAGGAGACAGAGCCTTCTCACCATCTCAATATGCTTTTAGATCTTTCCTTCTGCCCTCTAAAGTACTATCTTGTTCCTCAGCACTCTCCTCTACAACCCTTCCCCTAGATTGATTCTTTAAGGTCAGCGGCTAATTCCCAGTCTGGGAACTCTGGGAGATTTACCTGGCATTTAGCCTGCTCTATTCATGACCTGCCAAAACCAGAGCTAAGATTGCTGGTTGGACCTACAGGACTTCACACACTATGTCAAAATAACTAGTCTTCCTAATTCTGCTGTAATGACCTTGCATGCATGACAGTGGGTTTGGTGGGAGGACATCAAACTGTGTCTATACCTGCCACTAACTACCTTAAAGGAGAATCAGGCTTGGCAGTCCCTATGAAAACTGTAATCAAGCTTATGTTAACATTAAATGCAAAATTTCCAGCTAACTATAAGGCTTGATGTTATTATAATCTATAATTTACAAGCAGGCATAACAAAAAAAAGAGGAATAATCCATGTAATTACTGGCCTGAGCCAGACCCCTTCTCCAAGCAAGAATAAAACTAATAGGAAGAGAATGAAACACTCATCAATGGGAAGATGGTAAACAATGGGTTTCAGAGATGGTGTTGGTTTATAAAGTGCAGAGAATTACAGACAAAATGGATTGGGTTGCTACAATAAGGCTGTACAACAAGGAAAGAAGTGCAACAGGGGCAAAATGCTTGGATATCATTACAGTACTATTTCCTGTGGCTCCTGAATTCCTTACTGCAGTAACTCAAGTTGTCTGGAGTACAAATGCTGGCAGAGGAACCCAAAACTTTGAAGGGCTTCTCAAAAAAAGCATTATCACAGCATGCAGGGTACTAAACTTTAGAAGGGACATGCAATAGCAAGCAGCAGAGTAGGAAGCTCAGAGACAGAAGGCCAGTTCTGCTCTGAGCTGGAACATGGTTTTGTTCCCTTTGCTGTAGCTCCCCTTACGCAAAATGGTGAAGATGAGAACTTCTTATTTCTGCCTTGCTTAGCATGGCAGAAGTTCCACAATTACTGCTGGCTCTAAGCTACCAAATCATTTAAGGCATGACTGAGCTAGATCAGGCACAGACACAATCACATTTCTGTCAAATTAGCAAAAGCACACAATAGAGAGTTTACATCAGCCTCCTGTCAGCTGCAGGAGAAAAGATACCTAATCCAACACAAAATTGGAATGATATAAGCAGAGCATATCTATATAAGCAGACCATATCTGTGCCGAAATAAAGCTTGCTGGTTTAGAGCCTAGGGGGATGTATTTTATTTTTTTTTAGTACAAATATGAAACATCAAAATGAATTCAAATCAGAACAGTGCATTGCATTGCAGCACATGACTACATCTTTGGTACTAACAGCTCTAAAGCCCTGATAAATTCTTGAAACAGCCTCAGACTGTCAGCTTTTCGGTACATGTCTAATCTCTCACCACAATACACACAGTATTAGGCTCTAGTCTTAGCTATGCTTCAGGTCTTATATCTAGATTCATGTTTGCATCACGACCTACTACATTTAGAGGCATCCAATATTTCTCTCTCCTAAAAGAGCATATCTTGTAATTGTTATTTAATATTCAGATAATATCTTCATAAAGATCTGCAAGTGTAAGAGTATGTGAAGACAGTGTGTTGCAAACTGCAATAACAAAACTAGAGCAAAGAATCCTAGATAGGTTATGAAGACAGAAATTAACCACAGGAGATTAAAACCAATGAATTATTTGAAAACTTGTATGTTATGGAAAAATTAATCTTGGCAACAATGAGAGATGACAGAGAATGGCTAATTACAAAGGAATTTGTACGTGATGAAAGCAGCAGAGAAAGCATGGTTTGGGCTGCAAAGTAAGAGACCTCACATCATCAATTCTATTCCAAGGCATTACATGGCTCTCTGAATTTACATGTTGTCATACAGTTACCTGCTGTACGCTCAGCTAAACAGCTTCCCAGCCTCATGGCCAGAACTCTCTCCATGAATTGAATTCTCTCATCTGAATTGATTTTACTTAAACTGTAAAATGCCTGATTTCTGTGAAAACCAGATTGCTGTCATAATTGTAGTTTTCAACAAAATTATTAGGTAACTAGTATTAGAGATCTAGCTATGGAAAAGCAAGGTTACAGTAAAACTGTTACTGACTGTTCTGTTATTATATGGCTTATACACAAGTTATTGTAAATAGTTTGGCAAGGCTATCACAACTACATAGATGACTCAGAACCAGTTCTACTCCTTCTCCCTGCACATATATAACGTAAGAATTTTTATAAACTCCTGCTCTTCTTTCAAGCATGCTGAGCTGCTATTCAACTGACAGGCAGTTCTGGAGTTGTCAATAGTAGGTATAGATCCTGCACTGGCACATATTTCTTACTGCTGTTTCCCATTTCTCTGAGATTTCCTGTAAACCTATTCATTTATATTGTCAGACAGCACCTTCTGCAATGGAATCTGAACCTCAGCATTAATGTCTACAATGCTACCCAGAAATAACCCACAGAACATTGTACAAGCCTCAAGCCATGGACAATATACAATAGCAACAATTCAGGTTGATCCTCATCCTGAAAAGCATATCATGTCTATCAGAAGCATTTTTCCTACAATATTTCATGGCTTAAAGACAAGAAAGTGAGCAGAAAAAAAAAGCAGGTGGTGCAGAACTTGTTAAAAGGGATGCAAAAACATCCCAGGGCCTATACATGCTGCCAACAGTAAGTCAGAAAAGAAAATCCAAAGCAATTTGAAAGCCAACAACCCAAAGCACCAAAGGCCAAAGCTGTAAGGACAGAGGGCTAGCTGGCCCTTTCCATGAGTCTGCTAAGCGCTTCAATTCTTGCAAGATCTCTCCTGCCTCAAGCAACTGGGGTGGTGTCCTGGGTTCAGCAGTAGCAGTCAATTTTTCTCTTTCTTAGTAACTGATGCAGTTCTGTGTTTTGACTTTCGGCCTGGGAACATTGCTGATAACACCAATGTTTTTAGTTGTTGCTAAGTAATGCTTATTCTGACCAAGGACTTTCTGAGTCTCATGCTCTGTCAGGGAGGAGGGGAGGCCAGGAGGAAGCAGAGACAGGACACTTGACCCAAGCTAGCCAAAGAGGTATTCCATACCACAGCACATCATGCCCGGGGAGGTAATGGGAAGTTACCCAGAAGGTAACTTCCCGGTCGGGCTCGTTTTCGGTGGGTGGTATTGTACTCTCTTCCCTTGTTATTTTCTTATCATTATTATTACTGGTGGTAGCAGCAGTGATTTATGTTATACCTTAGTTACTGGACTGTTCAACCCGTGCAAGTCACATTCCTTCCATTCTCCTCCCCATCCCTCTGGGAGCGGGGAGGAAGTGGCGGGAGGAGGAAAGAAAAAGAGGGGGGAGTAGAAACTGGGTTTAAAACATGACAGGTGGCACTTTGGGTTTATATATGGGAAAAATGCAGAACAGAACACTAACAATTCCATGTGGAACCCATATTTTCCCCTAACTCCCTTCTTTCCCCCATCTCCCATCTGCTCCCTGCCTGAAGGGAACCCTTGCTAGAAGCCACAACAGCTACTTGTCTCTGTAGCCTCCCCAGCTGCATTAGTGTTATTAGCAGTGAGGCACACGCACGCTTCCTAATCAACTTTATTAAAGCCTTTCATTACAACATACACGCACCACTTGCATGTTTATGACAAAGTGAACCTCAAAGGCTCAATTCCTACAATATTCACAAATCAATGTGGTGCAACAAAAGAATCTGCTTTTCCCAGTAAAAGCAAGATGGTGTCTTGTTAAAGAGACCAACTCATCTCACTGCTGGTTTAAGACTAAATCTACTCTGGTGTCCTATTTTAGCAGCCTTATTCTATCTATACACCTCATTGCTTGTGAGTAGATTCCGCTTTCCCAATATCCTTGTAGGGTAGGGAACACTGTAAATCAGATAATTGACAATGGATGTCTCTGGCTTCATTGAATGAAGTTTTCCTAACTTCTCTGTCCCTCAAAACTTTTTTGTTTATTCCCAAATTTATGAGGCTGCCATTATGTCTAATCTCAAATATTTTTACAGTCAATTCCTTTCATCCCCTTCACTTACGCATTTATATAAAATATAGATGTCTATTTTTAACTCTCTAGAGAAATACATTTCAGTTTTAAGAGCTGTGTTTGAATGCTGTACTCCACTGAGCCAGGAAGGAGTGGTCCTTCTAACAGATGCGAATTATTATGTTTATAGGTAAGAGGTAAACACCTGCTACCTACTGCCTGGGTGGATGATGGCCCACAGGCCATCACCATCACAGAAACTAATGAAGCAGTTAACGCTTCTGCACAGACAGAACTAAAACTGAATCTCTTGCTAAGTTACAAACAGCAGGAAGCCTCTGGATGTTCCTAGAAGCTATTTAAAACACAGGTGGACAAAAGCTAGTATTTGTTAAGAAGTATATATATTCCTTTATCCTAATATCCCTTTAGTGTTCCGATACTTTTCAAGGTAGCTGGCAAACCTAACATAACTTTCCATTCCCAAAGGTGTGGCTACCCTAAATTGGCACAGAGGACCTCTCAACTTGAGCAGTCCAGCACAGAAATGAGGGATAGCCAAAAAGCAACAAGGCTGCCTCCGCTAAACTGTATGGTTCTCTAGAAGCTTGCAATTCAGGACGTCAAGCTACCTCATAGAAGGAGACATGAACATGCAGCACAAAATGGATTCACACCCTGGGTCTCAGGCCCTTCCATCCTCCTTGGGCTAGGTTTTTCATGTTATTTACAGAGCTTCACCAGCAGCAGCCTAAGGATAACCATAGCAGCCACTCAATGATGTAGGTAACAACATCCATACATGTCATTCATCCATGTGCTGATACCAGAGGTTTTCAAAGACTTGCAGGTAGACAGGGTCACAGATCCAGGACATACCAAAAGACATAGTTTTGTATTTTTTCACCAGAACATTTCTCTCCAATTCCATAACCAATTTTGGATCAAGAAATAAGATTCCCCATTAATCTGAAATTTGTTGCTTCTAGGTGAAAAAACACCCACACAATTTCCATCCATTCAAAGAGATGGAAAATATAATTTTAAAATACAGTTAAAATGGTCTCACCTACTCTTTTAACATAAACATTTCTCTGAACTTGCAACAGTCCGCTGAGTAATTTCAGTCTTTAATATTCTTTCCTTAATCAAACTCTGATGATCATGTTCTTTTTGACAAGAAGCTAAATCTAGACATTTTTTGGACTCACAGAAGGAAATCCTAGCCATACCATTTCACATGCTTTGGATACCCTGGTCTCCAACTCCAACACTAAAAGGGATATCTGCACTGAAAAGGACAGTAGTTACATGGCCCAAGCATTTCAAATTGATACCTTAGGTAGGCCAGCCTGAATCATCTCATTTGCTAACCACAGTTGTTTCAAGCAAGCTCCCCAATAACCTGAGGGCAGCAATGGGAACAGAACCTGGCAGGTAAATATCTGGAGACAGAAACCTAATCCTTCCATCCACCCCATCTTCCTCACATCCATCTCAGCTGTGCCAAGTTCCTCAAGCACCAAAACTGGAGTGGGAATAGCTGAGAGAGAATGAAAAATTAACTAAACGATATCTATTAATAACAGCTGAGAGAAATGAATGAAACAGACTAGGTCAGGGTTGGGAGAGTGAGAAAGGGCAGGCTGGGCCCCAGCATGCCAACAAGGGCTCCACATTCTGAGAAAGAAACTTGGAATTAAGTATATTTAAAAATAAATCCCAGTCTCTGAATACCTCTCTCATGGCTGCAGTTGCAATGCTGAATTTCTGCCCATAACAACATATCTGGCTTTCAGCCAAAGAGCTGAAAGTCACTGTGATCTTTCTTCCCCTCCTCCCCAGCCATCCATAATTTTTAAACATTCCCACAGCTGTGAAAGAAATGACAGCTGGAAGGGGGCAGTGCTTGGGTATCCAGAGGCTGCTCTCACATTTGCTCACAGCTGGAATTCTTCATGGTCTTTGGCACAATTCCTTGCTACCACCTTGGCTGCCGGGCTGCCCTTGAATGGGTGCAGCTATCTGAACAGTTTCAGAATTATTTCTAACTGGACAAATACTGGGTTTTCCCATAAGAGCACATAAAAATGGGCAGCTGTTTCCATATAGGGAAAAAAAAGAAACAAGTAGCAAGTCTATCTGGAGTAGAGGTTCATAATTCAAACAGATGAATATTACAGACTTCAGTTTATGAAGTACAGGCTGCGTCTCAACCATGTCGAGGCCATGACACCATTTTCCTTATTCATATGCTACTTACCTTGCAAAACTAACTCCACCATGAGGTTCAGTTTGTGGTGCCACAGTTGCTGAGCATGTGGTGAGCTCCTGGAGAGGCAAGGGCAGCTGCCAGGAGTCACCATGGTCTCTCATCTGCCCAGTTGTTTAGTGTGGGAACTGCCTGATGTTCAGTCTCCCTCTGCCTGACACAAACAGTAAAACACAAACACAGTAACTCACCTGGTACTGGAAGTAACTGGAAGTAACTGATGCTTCCAGATGACCTCAAGCATTGTACCCTACCCCCATCGTGTCACCAGAGGTCTACCACAGAACAGATAGTTGCCAGACAACAGGCACAAATGACATCTTGTGATAGGATGTGCATGTATAGAGTCAAATGCAGGATGCGTTGCCGGCACTTTCCAACACACCATCAGATGCATCGCTATTGCATACATAGGAGCTGTTAAGAATTTTCTTCACCTGAAAGATTTACTTTGTTCACATGTTGGGGAAAAAAAAAAAATATTAAAAATCTATAGAGCCTCCGGGTAGGAGCACAGCAGGGACAAGACTACCAGAATAATCCCTCCAGTCCTTGACCCACTTCCTGCCCACATCTGAAGAACCACCAACAAACAGGATGGGAGGGAAACGTTCTGGCCTGCGTGGTGTGTGCTTGGCATCTCTGAATTAATCTTTTTGAAACCTCAGGCTGTCCCGACAGTTTTAAAAAGCTGTAAATACCGGATGAAATGTCCTAAATTAATATGCCTGCCTAAACTGCGAAGATTTTACTTTGGCTAAAGAAAGTGGACTTTTTTTCTCCCTTCAGTTTTCAGGAAACAACTGAATTCAGCTTGCTAGTATATATACCACCACTACTGTGCAATTTGCTCCCTTACATTATGCTTCAAACTTTACCTCTCAACTTGGTTCATGAATTCAATACCTGAGATTGCACCGAGGTATGGCTGATAACATCACCACAGAAACAGCTGACACAGATGCCTCAGTTAAAATTTAGGCCATAACTCCATGTGTCATACCACTCTAAAATACAGAGTTCTGGTGGAAACAGAGTCACAGTAGTGACTAAAGAGATTCACTAAGTGTAGGCTGCTAAGTGCTAGGTGCTGTCTAAACATGCAGCTGGCAGTTTCCACTATCGAGAAGACAGAAGTAACAACTGGTTGAGACAAACAACTAAAAATAGTGTAATGAGGGAGTGGTAGATAATAAGGATGTGCATAGCTCTTTTAGACCACAGCAAGAGATGGTCCATGCCCTGCAGAGTTTATCATCATAACAGACTAGAGAACAGACAGGCAAGGAACTGCCGGCAGACAAAGGGAGCAGTGTATTCACAGTCACACAATAGGCATCCATAAAGCCAGGAGAAGGAACTCTTATTGCTCCATTCTGTGTCATGCACCATCTACATGAGCCTGCCACACACAGATATACACATTCCCAGCAGATCTACTTGCTATTTTATATTCCATCCACCTCAGCTGAACTGAGCAGCATTTGCAATTCACTTTCACAGATGCCTTTTATAGACTCTGCAAGTTAATCATGATACTAGCGGATTGGAAAGTATTCTCTGATAAACTTATTATCAAAGGAAAAATTAAAAAAGAATGCTATGAGACAAAATAACTGATTGAGACATCTATTATAATGGCACATCTGCAGCAAGGAGCAAGCAAAATAAAAGGTAGCTTTAGTGCCAGCTTGGATGTGCTGATTTTTATAGCGCTAACATTCAACTATTTTGTGGCAGATTTTATACAATAAAAATAAGCCTAGAAGATGTTATCACTGACAACCAAATGAAAAGCTGAATATAAAGTAAAACCTGAACTGACAGGAAAATGAACTTACAATGCAAAACCCCGTTATGAAATACTTGGAGCTTGTCAATACTCACTTTCACACCGATTTAACTAAATTGACATAAAACTCAATGCAGTCAAATAGCTGTAGCCCTTCAGCACAACTAAAGTCAGAGTACATTAGAAGTATATCAGCATGACTTGGTTGGATAGTGAATTAACTAAAAATCAATATCCATTTAGTTAAATGGGTTTAGTAACAGAGTGCCCACCAGACACAAGCAATGATGAATTCTAACCATCGATGTTCTTTCTTCCATGGGCTCCAAGCCCCAGCTCTAGCACTATGACTGACTTACTGAATAAATCAATCTGCAAGTTTGATTCATAAAAAATCTTAGTGATGCTCATCTCATACTGAGATACAATCACAATTCACGCAAGAACCAGCAGGCAACACTGATTAGGCAAGGCTCACTAGACTTTGACCATCTCTAGCATCTGTGCTTTCCACTACATATGGGTATAACGACAGGAGGAGTTCAGCTCCAAAAATCTCCCTGTGCCTTTGCAGGGCCTGGAACAGAGGGATGAGCAGAACCGTCGCCATGCAATTTCCTCACTCTGCCGTTTCTCATGCTCTCCCTCTTGTGGCAGAAGAGGCTCATTTTTTCTTTCCTTCAAAAAAAGCAAAACCTTTAATACGTTCAATAACCAACTTTCCGCAGGAGCTGGAACACACTGCTGAGTAAACACAGAAGAGAAAACCCAAAAGCTTTTTGGAAACAAAGCAGAGGCTCTCTACTACCTACCTCTTCATTTGTAACAGTGACGCTGGCATCAGCTGAAGTGCTGATACCAGAAATATGAAATCCCCCATCACCTCGTTTTTTTATAGGTATGGTTTTACGCTATCTCCCTCGATGCTTGTATTTGCCCCATCGTGACTGTGTTGTAAACAGTATTCACTAGCATGTAAAGCTCATTCTCTTGTGAGCTTTCATCTCTTCATCAGGAGTGAGATTCATGTAATATGAAAAACCGGCATCAGCTGAGTAAAAATGTTAGGAAGCTGGAAAACACAGGGACCAAAGGCCATTCCTGACATGAAGCTGGAGAGAACAGACTGGAGTACAAACATTAGTCCTGCTCACATAGTTCCCAAGCAATTGAAAATGAGGGTCCGTGAACCAAATCCAGCCTCAGCATCCATGAAGTTACACAGAATGAGATTTTGAGAACCATGGCATGTCAACACCTGTAATAAGTCTTTTGTAACACACATTTCAAAAGAAAAATTAGTTTGTCCTCTCAAAGGTTA
Organism: Loriculus beryllinus; assembly: GCA_039877255.1. NCBI lineage: Eukaryota > Metazoa > Chordata > Aves > Psittaciformes > Psittacidae > Loriculus > Loriculus beryllinus. Next base: position 24,710 of record JBCJKH010049268.1, read on the forward strand.
CATTTCACCCACTCTGCTTCCAACCCTATTTTGTATTAGCTACATCCAATGTCAACTCCTCTCAATTAGACACATTCATTATTTAAACTAATCCAACATGCCCTTGAGAACTGGGATTAGGAAACAAGGATACTGCTGCAAGGACAGGCATATCTTTAAATGACTGAAGCTCTGAACAGTCTACAGATTGAGTCAGGCCAAAAGACTGAAAATAAAATCTATCCCCCAGATATTACCTAGTCTCGGTGTATCAGATTATTTTGCTCAAGAGTAAATTAATAACATGCTACTTCTAATTACAATAATTTTATTTCATTGTCCACAGTTTATAGGCATCATACCATGTGTGAACTTTTTCTTCTAAAAAGCTATAACATTTAACTTCCTTAAAATTTTTTTCAAATGAGTATCAAAGTAAAAGAAAGCAATCTGACATAAATAACCCAATGAAGGTTCACTGAAAGAATTAAATACAGCAGACAAGAACAGAATAACACAAGCATAACTACTGGGTGCTTTCCTTCCCTATTTAATGTTTAGGCACTAAACATTCAAATTGTTAACTTAGGGTCTCCACAAGGCTGGGATGTCATTACAGTAGATGACCTTACATTCTCACAGTGTGCAGGAAAGCTTCAGTATGAGCAAACAGCATGAGAATCACGTGCACATTAAATACTTAACTTTAAGGTCAGAAGTTGCAAGCCTGGGCAGTCATGAGAGATCTTGGAAGATATAGGTCCTACATAAAGGTAAGAACTGTTCTTAAAGATGCAGAGAAAAAGCCCAGCACAGCTCTAGAAAGAGCTGTACTACTGCAGCTGCTGACTTCCAGTGTAGTGAGCAAGAAACACTTTGAATATTTGCATGTGTCCTGACTAAGATGTATATAAACTAAGAAGCAACCAGTCGATCAGGAATATCAGTTGAAGCCTAGAAAGATTTTAGACCAATACAGGAGGGAACTTGAGCAGAAACAGGAATTTGACAGCACAGAACAGGGCACACATAAGGACAGAGCCTTTTGTCAGTGGGATTGAGTACGCCCTCAGCAGGTTTGCCAATGACACCAAGCTGTGTGGTTCAGTGGATACACTGGAGGGAAGGAATGCCATCCAGAGGGACCTTGACACGCTTGTG
>JBCJKH010049269.1:0-34016 GCA_039877255.1 Loriculus beryllinus
ACCATTACCCTTTGTCCTGTCACAACAAGTCCTGATAACAAGTCTCTCCCCACCTTTCTCATAAGCCCCCTGAAAGGCTTACTGAAAGCCTGCAATAAGGCCTCCCCAGAGCCTTCTCTTCTCCAGGCTGAACAAGCCCACCTCTCTCAGCTTTTCCTCATAGGAGAGGTGTTCCAGCCCTCTGATCACTTCTGTGGCCCACCTCTGGACCCACTCCAAAAGGGCCATGTCTTTCCTGCACTGAGGAATCCAGAGCTGGATGCAGTGCTCCAGGTGGGGGCTCACGAGAGTGGAGTAGAGGAGGAGAACCACCTCTCCCAGCCTGCTGGTCACATTCCTTTGGATGCAGCCCAGCATGGGCTGTGAGCACACATTGCTGGGTCACCTTCAGGTTTGAATCCATCAGTGCCCCCAAGTCCTTCTGCACTGGGCTGCTTTCCCCAGCCTTTTTTGAGTTGCCCTGACCCAGGTGCAGCAGAACCTTGCATTTGGCTTTGTTGAATCTTATGAGGTTCATATGGGCCCATTTCTCCAGCTTGTCCAGGTTTCCCTGAATGGCATCCCATGCCTCAGGCATCTGAACCACTCCTCTCAGATTGGTGTCATCTGCAGATTTGCTGAGAGAGCACACTTGGACTTTGTGGATTCAAAATAGTCCCCTAAGCGGTGAGGATTCAAACACTTGGAATTATTTCATTTCATTCAACACAACTCCATTTATTCCATGTGGATATTGAAGAGCACCGAAGTTTTGCCAGTGTTGTGCACAAATCCTGTTGTGCACTAATGCATGGTACTTCACGTCAGTCATGGACAGCTATATATTTTCTGTTTCTTAAACACAAGGGAATAGATGTATAGAACTGTTGTTCTGAAATAACACACATTCAGAGGCCTAAATGGATGCTACAGACCATTGTGAAGAGTAATGACAAATCAGATTTTAATGATTACTAACACTCCAAGCATTACCAGATTATGAGAAAGGTCTTAAAAGACGCCGTAGGAAAGATTTCTAGGCAGCAGTCTAACAGACACCCAATCACCAATTTGTCACCATCAAAATATCAAATTCTGAACCCAAACAAACAATTAGCATCCTGGCAATGTTGCCATGTGTGAGATTGGTATTGCAGACATGAACATTGCAAATATGAACAAAGGATTTTTTCATAACTGATTGTGCTTTTTCTGTTGCAACTTTTACCACCTGACTCAAACCCAAATTTTATTGGTATTTTGGAATAATCCTGAAGTACTGAACATTGATAGTATTTCATATTATAGTTACGTACTTGTGAGATTTTATATGCTCTTAATGGCTTACACTTGCCTAGTCTTTCCCTGGAAGGATTTCCATCTCACTTGTATTTTCACCTCCTCTGAAATATAGCCAGCTCTGAAGAAGAACACTGAGGCAATTAAAGTTAGAAATTTCAAAGAATACTCGGTTTCACTGAAGTTATTGCAAGCAATTTGAGCGATAGAACGCATTTATCTGATCTCATGCATTAACCAGCTACTCGTTAAAAATGCAGGAATGGCTGTGCCTGGGGAATTGAGCATCTTGGCCACTTCTAAAAGTTTTCTTCTTACTAAAGTACAGCACTGTCTCCAAGACACCAGCAGCAAGCACCATTCATCCTAGAAAAAGCCAGAAAGCTTTCACACGTGTAATTATTAAAATAAAAAAAAGATCTAGATCCTTTTATGCATTAAATAGTGTTTCCATACCCTCACCCATTGCCTGGCTAGGTAGTAGGGACACATGACTGTCTGAAAATGAGAAACTGTGAAGTACAAGAACAGGCCCAGCACAACAAAGAGCAACCTCTCTGCTATGTTTGGTTTGGGGCCAGGCAAGGCTGCGTCTGCAAACTTCCTATTTGCCACTTATGTTTGCTTCACTGAAAATAATAAATCATCTCCTGCTAGACGCTGGGTCTGTCTAGGCCAAGGTGAGAAGTGCTGTTGTAGTGTCTTTTGCAGACACTGTGGCATGCAGCCGGCGAGAGCCTGCCCTACCAGCCTCCACCACCCTCAACCAGCCTCATTCCTCCCTGCAAGCTCATTTCTGGGCTGGGGCACCAGTTCAAGCACCAGGACAGCCTGCTGCAGTCTTCTCCCACCATGGTGTTCACTTCCAGAGTGGCCAGGAGGACACCAGCAGAGCAGCAGGCAGATGGGGAGTCCCACACTGCCCCGCCTGTGCTGAGCAGTAACCCCAGCACATTTAGGGGAAAGGTGATGTGTTTCTTCATGCCAGGCTTCCCTCAGGAATGAAGGCAATGGCATGTTGGAACAACGTCACTCCTAGATACAAACAAGTGAGGGCAACTTAGCCAATCTAAATAAACAAATAGAAGCACAAAGGGAGGAAAAAAATGCACCTTTTGGATTTGATGTTATTCTTCAAGTGTGCATTTGACACTTAGATGCTATTACAATAGATGCTGTGGTTCAGTTACTGATTGAATCCCAGTTACTGAGCCCATTTCTAGTTCTTGGCTAATGTCACTTTATTGATATGTTGAATACAATTTCATTTGCTTGAGGTTAAATAAATCATCAGTGTGAATCAACATTTTCTTATGGTCCTAAGACCACAAAAAACATGCACCAGGCTGATTCACAATGAATACAAGCCTGTGGGATCACACCACGTATAAGCCTGAAATTCCAGGCTATGAACCAATCTGTGGACTGTGGACTGCAGAGCCTGCAGTGATCTTTTGCAAAAAAGTGGCACATGGATTAACACTTGCTGAAACTTCATTTTCATCAATGTGCTGGTTAACACTTTGCGTGTTAGCATCCTGCTGATTGCACTCTTTGTTAAGGAACAGAAAAGAAAGTAATAGCTCACAGGTCCTCTGGAGTGGAGACCTCCCACCCATGATATGGTATCTCTGAGGGAAAGAAATGAAGGAGAGCTGGATTCAAAATCCCCACCCTGTACCAAGGAATTACTGTTGTTCAAACAAAGCTCCCTCCATGCCTGTGTTACTCGTCATGCTGCTGGTTGTTGGGAGCTCTGCCAGCTTCTGGGCTTCTGCAGCCACAGAGCTGCTGGGGGGTATTCTGAGGGAATTTATTTCTAGTGAGCAGTCTAACATATCCCATGCCCTGTGTTAACATCCCTTGAGCGCCATGTGGGATAAGCCAATACGGGGAACCCATGTCTGTTTAGTCCTAGAGGCTCAATTTCTTCCACACTGTAACTGGAAATGGAGACGAGGAGGTTGTATTGCCTTAATTCTGCTAAAATCCCTCCCTTGCCACCTGTAGGCCCATACGAGGTACTATATGCAAGGAAGAAAAGAAGATCAATGATGTTCTCAAGAAGGTGAAAGGAATTTTGCATGGCCTCACTAAAAATGCATGTCCCTAGGAAACTGATTTCTACAAATTAAATTGTCAACTGATTTTGTTCCAGTTGAGTGAAGAAGGACATGATGGGACTATGGCAATCACTCAAAAGAGATTTCTACCTTTTCATGTTATCGGTCACATTCTTTTAGAAACCTGTGTCTCCAAGGTCCTTTTTGCCTTGTGACTAAGACGCTGAAGCAATACCCAAGTTAAATGCCTGCATTTCTAACATGAAGAAAAATGATACAGTGCTCAGTCATGCAAAAATATCAGTCAGAACCCACTGATATTGTCTGGGATATCAGATTATGATTTGAGAAACTTCTTTTAACCCAATGAACCTGCATTCTTTGTTAAAGCAAATTAGCATAATTCCACTACAGTCAAGGTAGCTGTACTATTTCAGACATGTTCTTATAGCTTGCTTATCATCTGAGGGCTTCACAGTAGAGCTTTAAGTGATGTGACTAATATCAGGAATAAATTGCTTTATCCCCACTGAGGCAAAACCTATAAAATGCTATAGCAGTTAGTACAACTTTAAAAATGCAGGTAATATTTATAAAACTTTTTATAAAAGCCTGTATCCCAGGCAGAGCAGGTATGTACAGATCTTGAAAAAGGTCCTTATGGAAACATGTTCTAACTCCCTGAAGCCATGGAAAGGAAACTCACAGCTTACAATGACAGGCATTTGTGCACACATCTGACATAATTCTCATGATTTTGTGTATGGATGTGTGCACAAAATCTGCAGTGTCACTTTTGATGCTCTTCTAAAAATATTTTTTAATTATTTTAGAATTATTTTTTATTGTTTAAAATGAAAAAAAAATTTGAATGATTTTAATGAATTCCTAAGCAATAGGAATATCAGAGTGATTTTTTTTCTGATTTCATAACATATATTGCTTGTACTGTGCCATGTTGGAACTCAGGTTATGAACCTATAAAACATGGTAGGCCAGAATGAGCTGGTCAGTCCTCCCTCTTCACAGCTTCAGACTTTAAGGCAATGGAATTGCAGTGATACAATATGCTTTAACAAAGTGTTCATCATTGCTATGGCATATAGAAGGAAACAAGTTAGTTTAAACTACTTAGCATAATGTTTCCTGCTATATGTTCTCAAGCACAAGGACAATACAAGGTTTGCTGTACTGCTGTGATGGGTGTTTTATTTATTCAGGGGATAAAGAAAGAACTTGGGATCATTTGTTAAAATTCTTTTAATTTCATAAAAGAAAACACAGAGCTCAATACTGAGTCTTCCTACACACAAAAGTGGGACAAAAGGGGTAAAGGACACAAAAAAAGAAGGTGCTCTTGGCTAAGTCAATCTTGTCAGACTAGTTTAACAGGGTTAAAAAACCTTTCTAGCATAAATAACTGTGAACACTGCAGCACATATGGGTAGCATAACTTCAGAGAGCTGAGCCTGCACCTTACTGGACCCCCAGCCAACACACACCATCGTGCAATGCTCCTGCCACTGAGCCCTACTGTCCTCCTCTGCATCTGATACCTATAGGTGAGCAAGAGACCTACTTCCCCACAAGCGCTGCGGTACCACAGCTCCCTGCAGTGCTCTCCCCTCCAGCTCAGGCACAGATGGGAAGAGCAAGCACCTCAAACTCATCTATACCTCAGAAATCAGCACATAATTGTTTCTCATCCAAATCAAGGAACAATGTTACTATTTCAGATTCTGTGGTCTCATGTAGCCCAGAAACCTGTCCACAGCAGTGACCACAAACTGAGCCCTTCAGAGCAACAAGAGCAGGACAAACATACGTGATCTTTCTTGTGAGCCCTCTGTCAGCCTGCAACCATTTTCAGCTCGAGACTCATTGACCCTGATACAGTTTCCCAGTGGTGGACCCTCTCTTCCAAGTCTCCTCTTGAATCCCTGAAAAACCTGCTGCAGTTATCACACCTTGGCAAAGAGTTCACAGATCTAGTGTTTGCTACATGAAAAATACCTCTTTTCTTCTGAAGATGACTTTGACAGCTTTGTCTAACAGTCACTACCTCTTGCATGGGACGAGACAGTGAGCAGCCCACCCCCACCACCCTCTCCACACTGCCCTGGATTTTATAGACCTGAATCAAAGAGACCCCCTTGTTGGTCTCTTTGCCTGAGCCTGAGTTTACTCAGCCAGAAGTTGAGTATCACACGTATGTTTTGGCTGCTCGTTTCCAAGGGATTACAGAATTTACTGAAATACGGTTGTTGCCCAGGCTCCCTGCAGATCCTCACTGCAAAACTTCACCCCACACTCACTGGTTGGATATTGAGCATACTGAATGTACCAGTCACGCAAAGCTCGGTGTGGGCCAATGATCCCAAATATTTAATCGCTAGTGTCCTCTCATTTTGGTACTCAATGAAGTAGCAAATATTTTGCTTTACCTGGTGTTCTAAACGGGCTGTTAAAGCTAAAATGCACTAACTAGCTTTTTTTAATTATGCTACCTGATGCCATGTCTCCCATCACATCTTTTTGCCATATTTTCATTATGGTTTGCTTTCAGTTAGCTGTAAGAGTCACCCAGAAAGTGGACTTTTTAATGATATGAATATCAACACTGTGAGCACTCATATAATTAACGTTATCTGCAAATGTCTGCATGTGATCCTACTGAGATAAGTAACCCAACAGACTGGACTCTGTGAGCTTTTCAGTTGCCCTCTGAAAGCCAGAAGTTCAGGATGATCCCAAACAGCAGTCTTTTTCAAAAGCCGTCTTCTTACGGAATAGCTTCTAACACTTCATGGTTTTATTATTTTAACTTCTCTCAGTAAGTGGTCTGTAATGGAAATTCTGCCTGATCATGCAGGTCTTGCTCAGGCAAAATGTTTTCAATTGATTTTACATCCATTCATCAGAATTGTTTGCTTTAAAAATTGATTTTATATCTAGCTGGAACATGACCAAATACGTTTAAACTAGATACGCTGCATTTGCACATGCACCCTACAGCTACCTGGTTTTCCTCCCATAGTGGGACAGGAGGGCATTTTTAGCTGTTTACAGCTCATCACAACCACACCTGTAAAAAACTTCTCCCTTGGCCAGCTGTATTCCTCACAGGGCTGTATGTGCTAAGGCATCTCAAGAGCAGGTCATGCCCTGCTCCCTAAGCAGATCTTCCAGGCATCTGCTTCCCTGCTGAGGCAGGGCCACCCAGCTCTGGGAGATAGCACTGACATCCTAAAGAGGAGTAGCTAAAGCCAGGAATGAATAAGTGAAGAATATGTGGACCTCAGGTGAATTGTCAATCAGTTAAAACTGATGCCTATGCGAGCTCCAACTACCTTTCGAAGTCAGGGCTTTGCAAAGTGGCAGATGCCAAAGGCTCACCTCTTTGCAACTTTAAAGCTAAATAGATTGTGTCTGCTACATTTTGAATGTTCCAAAGCAAGTTTAAGATGAGAACATAGGCCATAAATAACTCAATGTGGGTGACTTGGTCAGCATCACTCCTACTGGCACAGATGTGAAAACTTCACAGTGATAGACACAGCATTACTCCTGGCAAAGTGCAGTGAAGCAATACTCCTTCTCGCACCACTCATAGTCTTTCCTCTGATCTCGGCTGATCACGCTACTGCTCTTGTTTCCCCCGGAGGTCTGCCTGAGGGGCAGAGCTAAATGCTCCTCATAGCGCTACAGGATCCTTGCTGAGAGAGACTGTTGGGGAAAAACCCTGAGAATCCCTTACATAAGATCATGAGTGGGCTTTGCACGGCCATGGCCGTGGTTCTGAGGCAGAGCTAGTCTCAAGCTAATAATTACATGTATAGCATGTTACGCAAGCATTCACTCCCACTTTTTCACTGGTGTCCATTCTTCCGTTTTGTGATAGCCACTCCTTTCCTCATTTGATTTCATGCACTGCAGGAGCATGGGTCCCATGGGCAGCAGCATTCCCTTCCCAGCCTTCCCCGCCCCACAGCAGTGACCCCATGCTTCCTGGGTTAGGATCTGTATGCTGCTCGAGCAGCCTTTCTTCTGGATTCAAATTACTAAAACAGAAAGTTCAGCAGGTTCAATCCTCACTCAGTCTGCTAACATATTTATTTGTTCCAGTGACCTACCAGGTCACCATCAGCCCTACCAAACCCATGAGAAAATCCTTGTCTCTCTTTACAGCTGACCCTATATGTGCAAGCACAAACCAAAGGGCTGCTTTGGAAGGAGAGCAGAGACAGGGGGCTAGTGAAGGATCATGAAATACTGTTTGGAACTGGCAAGTTAGCAGTAAAGAATTCTGCCCACTTATGTAGAAAAACTGGGTGCCAGCTGCTTGCCGACCCTGTTATTCAAGTTCTGCAGCCTGTAGCTAAGGGCTCCTAGAATTAGCTCTCCCAATCTGGTGGTGAGACACCTCATGTCTGAAACAGGTTTGCCTTGGGGTTGTTAAATATCTGCTCCATGTGATTGGGCTAATTAAAAGTTTTTAGCCAAACAAATCCCTGTTTGTGAAAGTATAAAATCTAAGAGGATTAGATGTTAGTTAAACTAGGCATAACTGAGAAACAGAGTTGTTGCTCTGTTGTGAGTTTGGGTGAAAGGAGTGGATAACAAAATTAATCTGTGAAACAAAAGTCTCAGATGACAGCTAAATCAGGTATATTCTGCAGAAAAAAATAGTCTCCCTTGAATTCAATATTGTCACATAATGGGAAGACTTTGTTCTACATACAGAAGGCAAAACCAGCTTTAATTAAAATTGTTTGTTCTCCAGTATTCTTCTTGTAAAGAAAATGTAGGTATTTTCTGTTATCCTATAGGTTTACTAGCATAGCCCACTGGCTGTACAAACACATACAAATAGTGTCAAAAGCTGGCTAAGGACAATGTAACTGCAAACTCTCGTCAGAAGGACTGTCTGCTACTAAACTGAGAAAGCAGCTGATTCTTGTTCCTGTTGTACTGACCAGCTGGGAAGTCAGTGGCTGTCAATGACTGTCCACCCTGTTCTTCAAGGAGGAGTCTCAGTTATAAAGAATTGGTTTCTTTTGCATTTCCATGGGAATCAGAATTCAACTTTCAGCAATAAGGAACTGCTTGCAACAGCATCCCGAGTAATTATAGATTATGGAAAATGCAATTTAGATCCACAGCATATTTGTGCTGAACAAATGTTTCCTCCCTATGAAAAAAACCCCACCAAAAATAGGCTATTAGAGCCTCCAGACCCCTCCTTCCCCTCTGAAAACACACTCTCATGTTATGCCTGCTCAGAAATTCTTGACTTCATTCCCAGTGAGACTGTTTGGTTCAGCAGCAGCCCTCACCATCAGCATCTGCTGCTACCTGTCATTTTGCCTTGTTTCACTGCTTCTTCCTGGGCAGACATCCCACAGATCCCAGGGTTTTATCTTGGCTCCATTCTCCCCTACCAGCCTCCTTCTAGAACACTTGCTAATGCTGGTAGCACTAATTGTACTTCTATTTGGATGTAAATACTGCGCTTGGGGACATAATAAATATACACCTGACTTTGGAGCCAATGAAAGAAGGCTGTTGCGCTGATCAGTGCCAATAAGGAAGGGGGAGCTGTAAGAACTACCTCTGCAGAAGTAAATTAAGTTAAATCACATCAGCAAGCATTCCTGGGCACTGGAAACCAATTGTACCGTGTAAGGACCAGAATGGTCCCTGACACACTTTGAGCCCACATCATTTAAATATCAGTTGCCCAAACCAGAGGGCGAATACCACTCTCCCAGGCACAGGCTGGTGGTTAAGATGAGCTCTGGATCATTCTTACACACAGTTTGGGTTCAGCCATTCAGATTTGGCGGGCAAGACAGCATCCTTCTCTGGAGGAAATCAGCCTCAGTGCCAGGGAGCAATTCTGGGCATGTTTAATTTCTTAGCAGAGATCTAGCTAATGGGGAACAGAGACAGAAAACCAAATCCCTTCTTTAACAACCAAAATAGAGAAACCCTTTACATCTGGAAATATTGAGGCAGGTGATCATATAATTAGCACTGCAACAAGCTTGTACTGCCTGCAGCTAGAAGAATCGCTCTATGGAAGCAGGAATGCAGTTGAGCCTGCAAAAATGCGATAAGGGATCTATAGCTAATATTGCTTGATGGTCTGTGTATGGCACAGATGAGTCTCCACAGAGCTGAAAGAAAATTCAGGATTGAAATCCCATGGGAAAAGCTCCCCCCTCAAACCAGCTGAGGATGGCTTGGCCATCAAGTGCCAGTATCACAGTTCTACTCCTTCTGGGAAGGTGAAAGTATCAAAAGTAGAATTGTGTAAACGACCTTTCTTCTTTCCACCAGAAGCTGACCCTGGAAGTGACAATAGCAAAGATTCTTTTTCCTTCCTTTTCTCAACAAAATTTAAAAAATCAAGTTCAGTTTTCCTTTCTTTTTTTTTTTTTTTTTTTTTTTTTCCCCTTTTTCTGTAGTGCTTCATTAAAATTTCCTACTGTAGTTTGATTTTTACAAAATCTCCACTTTTTGGTAAGTGTGCTGTTTGCACAATTTTTTCCCCCAGGTGGAATCCTGAGGAGCTTACATATTGCAAGGGAAAAAAGTACAGGTATGGATTTCTATGCTGATGTTTCATCACATGTGTGGGCTGATGCTGGCTGTAGGTATGAAATACAAATTTAGTATATATAGATCTTGCTGATCTAGTCAAAGGATTAAATAACACATCTGCTGGCCCTTTACAGAAGGATGATTCAAGCAATCGGTAGGTTCCTAGGCTGCTGCACAGCCTGATCACACATGTATGATGGCATAAATATATGAATAATAGCAACTGCATTTTCAGTCCCACCCATATTTCATCTCATTTTTAAAATCACATAACACCTACACACAATGCTTGGCTAAGTCTGACAAAAAACAGCAAGAGAAGATCAAAATATTGCTTTCTGTGTGTGGGTATCTCAGGAGGAATTAGCAGCTGGGGCTCTTTTTACCTTTTGTTTCCTTATTTTTGTTTCTTTAAAGAAAATAAATCTGAGAACACAGCAGGTGAAGGGTGAAAGCTATTAGCTTCCATGGTTTTGAAAAGGTAAGTGCGCCACACCACAAGTGCACATGGATTGGACTGGAGTGGGAGACAGCTGACATGCTCTGTAATACTGCTGCCTGGCTTCCCAGTCAGGCTGCAGCTAGCTTCAGCACACGCCATGACCTTGCCTCTTTTGAGAACCGGGATAATGTTGCCCTTGACTTGAAGGGAGGCAGGATCAAGCCCTACCCAGAAAGTTTCATACGCTACGTGTCGCATGTGCATGCCAGCATTATGCAACAGGGTGAAAAATGGAAACCTGTCAGGCACAGAAGTGGTGCACTCAAGGACATACTGTTGTTATTTGTTCTGCAGCTTTGCCACTCTAACAGGGATTAACAATGTGCCATTGATAGCTGCTGTGATAAAGTCAACTGAAGTGCCTCGTTTTTTAACTTTCGGAACATTATCAAAATTTTGGAGGGAAATAACTTGTTTGGCCTCAGGGTCAGTTGTTTGGGGTTTTTTGGTGTTTTGAGGTTTTTTTTTGCTTTGTTTTAATTAAACTGAGAAAGCATTTACTTTTTCCAGCCTTCTCCCTCCACTTTCCCCCTCCTTTGTTCCCCAGCTAACACAGCAGCAGATTGAATTCACCTCCCAGTTCCTTTATTATTTATTTTTTCAACCAAGCTGGTTGGTATTGTAAGTCGCCAACCTTTGCTTTCTGGAAATTCTTTAGTGTATTACTGCATAGCAGAGTGGTGTGACAAGGATAAAGAGATTAGGAGTAATTTCATATAACTCCTTCTTCTGTCAAAATCTGCAGAGGCTTTTACTGGTAACTCAGTGTTGCTGAAATTCTTCATTAAAAGCTTTCAATATGCAGGCAGGAAATCTCCAAGCACTAGGGCACACAGTAACCAAAACAGAAGGAGAGGAGGAATATTCAAGAGAAAATACAGAGGGGAAAAAAACCCACAACTTGACCACAACTGGTCAAGTACAACAATAATAATGCATGTTATCTACAAGGGGGTTGATGCCAATTCCGCTTTGAAAGCCAAAGAAACACACGCTGATTTTCACTGGTTTCAAGTAATTAGGCATAACTAATGCAGACCCAGGCTTCCCTTGCCACCATTAAACAGCCAAGGTGGATGTGAGCTGCCTCTGAATGATCACTACTGCAAGCTGCCATGGCTCACACGGAATTCAGGCTGTGTTTTCCCTGTATGTTGTACCAGCACACTGTACGTACAGACTATATGGGCAAAATCTGGCCAGCATATGAGGAGCTTTTCCTGGTAAGGTGCTTGGGAGTGACCCCTAGGTTTGCTGGTTTGGGAAAACAGGAAGAAAACAGAAGGAGAAGAAAGAATTAGATATGAACTACTCAACGCAGATGGGCCAGCCAACACCTGTGCTGCAGACCTGACCACGGCTTTGAAGATGAAAAGAGGGCTGCTTGCTTTCCCTATGATTGTCTTGTTAAATGAACAGAAGAATAGATGAGAAATGATAATGACAGCTCTGCACTTTTTGAAAGTGTAATAAAGCTACTGTCATGCTCTGCAGGCCCTCCTCAAAGTCAGTGACCTTGCAGAAGAGCAAGAGTACCAATGAGCATGGGCTCAGGTGCATGAAAGGGAGCATGCCACTACTACACCAGGTTAAGAGAAGAGTTTAGATGCTGTGCCTCCTATTAGAATGGTACAAACCCTTCTGCTTTTTTTTGGTGTCCTTTTCTCTGTGAATCATCCACCCACTAGTTTTCATAAGCATATTCACAACTCAGGCTTGATCAATGAAGGCTGCAGCATGATCTGCTGTATTTCAGCCCAGTCAGGACAGGAGGTTTCATCCTTATCTTTAGCCACTTGCTACACATGAAAGAGGTTGCTCTGCATGCTTCATTTCTGGTTTTGAAGTTGCTTTACTAGGGGCTGCCTTTCCCTCTGGTGCCTGTGGTACCCAGTACTCAGTTGTCTGTTTCTGCTTTAGAACAATATTTTAGAAGAGCCTAACCTTTGCCAGTTCACACTGGCTGGGACATTCAGGCTCTGATCCAGCATCTTTCAGGTCACAAAGGCTTTGGGGATGTCTCTAAGGGAGGGGAAGCAGCCCCCTGCAGAGATGTGCCTCAGCCCTAGGCTGTCTGAAAGCAAAGGGCCAAGACAAGAGGGACAGCACTGTGTGATAAGCACCTCCGAGTCCACAGTCCTGTCATCTCAGTCTATTACCAATCTCCCATTCTTCACCTGAAAGCAGCTTAACTTCAGGTAGCTATCACTTGCAATTATCATTCACCAGGAAAAGGAGAGCCAATGCTCCAGCAGCAGAGGGTGTATTGCTGCATTTGACTCCTGCTTTTACAAACCACATTTATTAAACAGATCTCTAGAAGAGGTATAATGTGGTGATCAGAGCCGTGTTGGACATGTTCTCTAAGAGAGGAAATATCTAACACTGGGAGATCTAGCAAAGGTCTCAGCAGTCTCCTCATTATTTGCCTTCCATAATGCCTTCCTTTTTTATTCTCCTATCTTTTCTTACCATACCAGTGACATAAGCCTCATTTATCTTTTCCACAAGCTGTTGTTCCAACCACAACGGTGTCAGTGAAAGAGGCTACCTGCCATGCTGGGCTGGGCTCACCAGCTCTCCAGCCCACCAGTGAGGATGCATGGTAAGTAGGGGTGCATCCAGAACTGTCCTGAAACCAGCTGCTAAAACAGTGTTAATCAGAGTGTGGGTGACTGCCATGCATGAAAAGCTCCTACCACACATGCATCGATGTGCATAAACCACAGAAATGGGCCATGTCACAGAAACAACATCGCAGGATTCCCTTTTCCCAAAACCTAATCTGCCCTTTACAGCAAGGATGCCTCTTCTTGTGGGTTCTCCTCCTGGCCCTGCAGCTCCCTGTCTACGCAGTGTCTGTACCCCAGCTGCTTGCTTCTTGGTGTGCACCCCAAGACAAACTTTCTAGTCCAGAAGGTGCTTTCCCTAGGCACCCTCCAACCTGACAAGCAGTACCACAGCCCTCACCCCCATGTTCTACCAGGTGAGAGTGCCAGCCCAGGTCTGGAGTGTTGCTGCGGACCCATGCATGGGAGAGTGAGTGCTGCAATGTGCTGCTCCCCCTGAAAAGTGCCAGAGGTCCCCTGGAGCACCTGATAGTTGGAACTTAGGTGCTGCAGATTGGATACTGCGCTGCTACAGACCCTCAGAGAAGATGGTGGCCTCCTTTGCCCACCATACAGTGGAAAGAGTGACCCTGTTGCAGCAGAGAAGCTGGGCTCAGACACCAACAGTGACTGCTGTCCCCACCACTGTCCCAGAGACACTGCAGATGATGCAGCACCTGATACACTGTGAGAAAGGGGAACTCTTAGCTAAGGCAGATAAACAAGCTCTTGATTACTGTCTTCTGCCCTCACTCAGCATATGGATGCTGAGTATCACTCACCAAGTCATTCAAACCAAGCTTTTGTACAGATGGTCACAGACTGCATGTTCCTCATTTTTGGGTGGGAACATTTTCTGGTCTGCAATTTGCATGCAGAAGCAATGAGAACTTAGAGCTTCAAGTGAACTTGCTGGGAAATGCATTTTGAAAATGTGGATCTTAAGCAAAATCAAGTTTTCTGGAAAACGGAGTCACCAGGCAGGCAGTGTGACTGACTCATAGTGCTAGCTGGAGAGCAAAAATATAAGGAGACAATTTATTTTGCGCCAAGGCAACCTTTTCATTTCTGGGCTCTTACCCCAATTTTATTGCAAAGTTTGGTCAAATTTCTAGATGAAATGCCATTCTGAAGCAAAAACTGCCGTTGCATCAGTTAAAAAAATGTGGAAATTACACTTGGACTTATTCACCTATGTTTATTTCTGATCACCCAAAATAACCTCTTAGCTTGACATAGATCTTATAGCTAGACTATAGCTAGATCTTGTTAACCCTAAACCACATTTTTCAGTGAAGATCACCTTTAACTAAAGAAATTCACCTGTGCCTGTGCCTGGCATCCTGAACTGTACAGTCAAAACTATGGTAAACTTCTTAATTTATAGACTGTGCCCTACTGTTGTTTTTTTTTTTTAGCAACTAAATAGCAAATGCTTGTTGTGCAAATTATCTCGTTACTGTTTGTGTTTAAGTGTTATAGAGATGAAGACCATAGAAAGGCAAAGAGCACTAAACCTCTCTTCAGAGCAAAGCAGTGTAAGAGCATGGACCATTAATGTTCTGAATAGCAGGAGAAAAAATACTACATTTCAAGTAAATTGCTCACTGACCACTCTCCTTTTCATACATGGTATGGGGCAAGGGTCCTACAAAAGACTCAGCAGTACTGAATGTGTCAACAAAAACAGGATCATACTATAATAATACACATTAGAAACTGAATTAGGATTGTGCAGACTATAAATCTGGCACTGTCTGAATTTCACATTTCATACTTTTTCTGAGAGGATGTATCTGTGCACTGTTTCCTAAGCTTGTATGTTTTGGGTTTTGGTGATGCAGAATGAAACCCAACCCCAAATTCCATCATGTGGCATCCTACTGATGTGTGTGTCACCCAGAGTAGCAGCACATGAGATTTACCACATGGACTTCTGCTCCACAAAGTAACTGAGTAAATCACAAGCAGGGCAGCAGCTCAGCCTGGCATTTACTGGCAGCAGCAGCAAAAGAGGAAAGAAGACAGAGAGGGGGATTCATTCCAGCTTCCCAAGGGAAAGGAAGCTGCAGAACAAGCCCTGGATTCTCATCCCCAAGAGGTCCAGCTTGGGTTTGGCCCAGGCTCCTTGGATGTCCTGCCCCATTGTCCCACCTGCCCTTGTCCAATACCAGTACCCCAGCCTCACACTTTATCCTCCTCCAGCAACTACCTCTCACACCAAATCCCCCGGCCTGGCTGGCTCTATTTGCAGCCCCACCATGTCAGACCCTTCTCCTAAATGCGCTTTTATCCCCTCAAATCCCTTGTTCCATCATTCTGACTCCCCATCAGCTTTCCAGGCGAACAGTTGTCTTCCCTCTCCTACCTCCTTGCCTCTCTTCTCTCTCTTCTTTTCCCTTGCTCCTAGACTTGACCTTCTCTTTGCAGCTCCAGGCCTCAGTAGCTGTTTCTTTGCTTCCTTTATCTTTCGATGCCCTACACACTGCTCCTGAATTCAGGGTCAGAGAGCCTAGCAGCCTCATACAAACCTGTAACTGAAGTCTCACTCAGGCTGGAATGTATGCAGTGTGAACAGTGGTTTCTGGGACTTGGATATTAAAAGTTGAGGTTTTCATTAAACACATGGAAACTGCAGTTTTCAAAGGCTTAAACCTGGGTACCTGTGCGCAAGGGGCACTTCCCTGCTAAAGGTCAAGTCACTGCCCTAGGAAGAGGTTGCAAAAATCAGGGGAAGAAGTGAAAACTCTCTAACATTGATTTTCAGAGATGGTTGAATCATTTTAAGTTAAGTGACTCTCTGGCCTCTATCCAGGCGAATACAGAACAACTCACGTGCCTCAGGCAGACATTTTGCCGTGCAGTGTTTCAATCCAGGGACCTAAAGCTATGCAAAATTACAAGCAAATGAAAATAGTCTCCTACTAGAAAATGCAAGGCATCCTTATCAACCAAAGCTGCTCTGTCTTCTTTTTACATCTGCTTGGCTTGCAAAGTTCCGTGCACATGGAGCAGCTACATTCCCGGATCTCCGTAGGTTATACTGCACACGCAGTATTTTCTGAAGTGGGGTACAACAGTTGCACCTATTTATCAACACTAAGGCTATAGGCTGCTCAGCAGTGCGTTTCAAACTGCTTCTCCAAAAGCAGTGATCTGAAGCAGAAACTTGTCACAACCAGCACCATGGGGACTCCTGAGTCTCCTGAGGCCCTGGGGTTTCACAGCAAGCACTGCTCACCTGCTCTCACTTCACAGGGGCACAGTGGAGCACAAAGTGTAACCTGCTGGGCAGTCCCTCACCCTGCCTTGGTGCCTTGCATCACTGGTGGTTACAAAGACCTACATAGTACCAGCAGCACCTCACAAAGGTCCCCTCACAAAGGCTGAGGGGATGCTGAGGACAGTGTAGGAAAAAGAACTGAAACAGTGAGCCCAGGGGCTACCAGAGGTTTGGGTTAGGTGCCTGCCTGATAAACACCTTCCCTCATCCCTCCCTGGGGCTCTCACAGCACAACTGCCCATGCACAACTGCCCATCCCTCTCAAAACGGTGGCATAAGCCAAATACACAGAAAACCCTGAGATTTGCTATAACTCACCAAAGATCAGCCATAGCAAATCCTGCTGCAAAACACCACAACCCAATAGGGTGTTCAGCCATACCAACAGAGACCGGTAACCACAAAACAGGTATTCACAGCAACCAGAAAACCACTTCACCTCACTGTTGTTAACTCATCCAAGCCATTTTCTGTGGCAAGGCAGAGACACAAACCCAGGTTTCCTAAGCTTTATACTGGTGCCTTTCCTGCAAAACCAGTCATTTGTACATTTTTTGTTTCTTGCCTGGCCTGTTCTACACCCTGTTGCACGTATACGTATGTGTGAACTCAGAAGAAACCTTTGTTTAACAGTGACTGACATTTGCAAGAGCTTTAAGAATGCAATGATTTTGGCACCGGTTAGTTTCCAGGTAAGGATTAACAAACCCATGAGTTAACCACCAGTGGATGCTCTTTGTTTAAAACAGGACGTGCTTCAAAATAAGGGCAGCTTTCAGATTTTTTGCAGAGAGATTCTACTTTAATTTGGAAATAGGGAAGCACAGCAAGGGTTGCAAAATGAAACAGATAAGATTAGACAAAGAGGAAATGTGAGAGAAAGGGTTTGGATTTTTGGAAGGAGCAATAAAATGCCGCTCATCTCAACATTGTTCATGCTACAGTTCTTGTTTTAGAAGACACAGAGGCAGTGCCCCCTTGTCAGAGGAAAGGCAAAAGCTAAGCCCTTCCTACATTTTGGCATTGTGGCTGGAACCCGGATTTGAATAATGTAGAAACACAATGAAAATGAAAGCCTGTTTCCTTCACTCTGCATGTCATTCTGAGCTTCAGATGTTGGAGGGAGGGAGTTCACCTCTTCTGCCTTTCTGTGGTACCATTAACTCTGCATCCAGCTATGCTGCACTCTGAACTGGCTTGTGTATGCCCTGAGGATCCACAGACCCTTTGCCCAGCAGCCCATCACTCTGCATCTTTGCAAACATACATCCTGCTCCAGGATCCTCAGCTGCAGACCCAGACTCACTGACAGACACAGGCAGAGCAACTGGAGAGCTTGGAAGCCCCAGAAACTGGCACCTGTACTGGAAGATGAAGGCAGACATCGTAGGATGGGAAAGCAGTGAGCAGCACTGCGTGCTGCTTGCCCTATTGCAACATGTGGATGGAGTCTCCACCAAGGAGTTTTCATCCTGTGGTTTTGGCCAAGTTTTGTTTTCAACCCAAAGCTCAGAAAAAAACTTGCACAACAATTACTATCAAGCTTCTAATCCTCTTTGCACTGGCCTTAGCTCTGGAAAGGGTTTTTCCAACCTGTTTCAGGTATTCTTAGGGTATGGATATATGTATGGGTGCAGATAGCCTTTTATCTGACTTGTGGGAGCATACTTTAAGCTCACAAACTGCAGCAGGATCCTCTCTGATTACTCTGGTATATGAGAAAAGAACATACAGTTGCCTACACGTTAAAAACAGGAGTATGTGTCCAAGGATACTATAAACTTACACCCAACTCATAACTCTCCTGTGCAGTCTGTACCTTGGGGTACCCACAGTATTCACAAAAAGCTGAGGTCTTTAACTGATTTTCACTATTACTAGTATGAAACTTTACTGCAAATCTAACCTTGTAGGCTTACAGATACATGGCATTTTTCATAAAACTAAGTTTATTGCACTGCCCGTAGGTAAGCAGATTGCAGTGTCAGCAGTTTTGCTTTAATTATTTTTGAAGACCCTGTATTTTTACATAACATTTATTTAGAAAGAACTCTTGTGTCTATTGGAAAATATAAAGAGGGAGAGATTCAAGATATGTATATCTTGCATACACCTCTGTATATATTTAACAGCCCATCTCCTATGGCACTCCTCAAGGGTGCATTCCTACTGTTTCACAAGGGAGAGAAAATAAAATGTGTTTCCTATCTATTGGTGGGGAAGCTACGGCACAGTGAAGGAAAATGATCCCATCTAGATCATCCCTCCAAACCAGAGACAAAGATGGTAATTAAACACTAACAGATGACAGCGCTTTGGGAATTAAAAAGCCAGCATTGAGACTGATTTGTGTTGATATGTGCTGCTTATATACAGAGGAGCTTACAGCTGTTTAGAAGCAATAAGGTATTCCCCAAACAGCTGCAAATAAACTTAACCAAAGTCTTGTTCTCTCCCTTTTAGAAGTACAGAGCTCTTCTACTGACTTCACTCAGGTCAGTGATGAATGATACCAGTGTAGAAGAAAGGTTACTCTAGTTGGACAAGGAGTGCAATAACATATCAATATATAAAAATATAAATATTTATCTATTTTTAAGAATTCACAAATATAAATAATATGCTTTTCCTTGGTTTTTTTTTTTTTTTTTTTAAGTTTAGTGGTCTACAGATGGAGATGCCGGGATCTGTCTCAAATTTCAATCTCATCATGAAAGCCACAAGCTGGGGCTGGTCAAACAGGCTCATCCCTCTGCTGAATTGCTTTACTGGTGAGACGGACAGCACAACAGTGCCAACAGCCTGCTCACAGCAACCGACAGCCCAGGGGTTAGCAAAACTGCAGGTAACACACCTCTCAAACCCCTGCTGTGGTTTGATGGTGCCTCTCTTCCTGCTGGTGTACCACCACAAACCCACGTCTGGGAGATAACAGAAATCAAAAAGCCACAGTTAAAACTTCACATAATGCTGTAGACAGAGGGGGGGAAAGCCCTGGAAGTGCTCTGTGAATGAAACAGCCTCTTGCCCTTGGCTTTTCCTATTCTCATGAGAAAGCTAACACCTAAGGCCACCAGTGCGTCCAGTTTAGCAATACTTAACTGCATCTACTCAGAACTTCTGGCAGTTCATTCCACATGCCTCAGAGCTGTAGTTTTTATACAGTGCCCCATATATCAACCAGGCAGTAAGCTGATAACTTTACTGAGGTAGGTGGCCATGAGAATGGCCAGGAATTTGCACAGGAATTTTAACAGGAATTTTCTTACTTAGACTCTTAAGGTCAGCAGACAGTAAAAACTAAAATTGTTTGCCAGTCTGTCTTGCTGCTTACCAGGAATGTAAGCTTGCAGACAAATACCTGCAGAAAACAAGCATTGTCAAGAGAAATAAAAACTGAACACGGGAAGACATGGTCTCTGATCTTGGCATCTCCAATAACGACCTGCAAACACCTGTGGTAAAGCACAGGTTAGAGAAATGGCCTTCTAATACCAGGAAGGCCCTAGGGGTTATACACTGGCATGTTACAAGGCAAAAAGAAGCAGCGCAGACAGTTCAGGACCCACTGCTGGTCTCAGACCAGGTTCGCACTGATTACACACACACCACTGGGAGGCAGAGCACCCTCCCCACTGATACCCCGTGGTGCTTGGAAAGATTTACTGTATGCACGTACAGTCTGACCTGTGACTCACAGGTAAGATGAGACCTGGGGCTTCAGCATGCAGAAGCCGTTTCATTTATTATTGCTCAGTACAATTAACTTCTATGAAAATCACATTTTTTTTTTCCTCCCTTGCAGGACAACCATGGCCTGTTTGGACCATGCTCAGGTCGAAGCTTGCTCCTGGGCTCTGGGGTTGTGCAGCACCTCTGGATATATCTGGGTGAGTCCTGGGTGCTCAGGGTGAGCAGACAACCTCAGCAACAGCATCTCCTCACCCTGTTCATTTTGTAAACACCGAATAAGACACCACATAGGGCAACAACAAAAGGCATGCTCAGTTCTCCTTGGTCCAACCTAAGCCATCTCCAGCTTCCCATCCACCGATGTGTGCACTCAGAAAGTCATTAAGTTGGGTCTTGCCTGCTTCAGAAGGCCAAGAACCCAAGGACAGGGTCAGTTTTCAAGAGCCACAGACTGTACTGCAATCCCAAAATTTTGAATACATCTACCTCTACTTGCAGCTTTACCTGAGACTATGCTCCTGTGAGCTTCAGGAGCCTTATTGGTGCTATATGTAATGCTAGTGACAGTGAAATGCTCCCTGTGAGGACTAGCACTCACATTAGGATGTGAGTACCAGTGCATGAACTCTGGTGGAATTGCAGCAGCCACAGCCAACAGAAATTTCACTGCCAGAAGCACGTACATGACGTGGACATGGCCTAAAGTCATGTTAATAACGTGAGTATTTTATTACGGTGAGCTGAACATACTCTGTTGTTGTAAAAGCATCTAGAGGACGTGTCCTTGCGTGCACATTCATGCTTGACTCTACCTTCCCTCATTGCCTTTTGTGCCTTTTTTCCCTAACTCTGACTCTTCCTCCCTCCCCAAACAGGAGAGCTCCTACAGTTGCACCCTGCACGCTTCCCAGTCTTCATGCCCTCTGTTTCTCACTCCAGCACATGCTGCACCTTTAAAGACATCAGCTAGCCACAGTCTCTTCATACTTCCCTCCTTCCAGGTCCTGAAACCTTGTGTTCCAGCAACAAGGCTTTCAAGCCTTTATGGAGCATCTCTGTCTCAGATGTTCCCCGAGACCAAACTGTACTCAGTGAGCTGATCTTTCCCTCTCTTTCTCCCTCTTCCTTCTTTTCTTTACAAGGATCCCTTATTTCTCATTTAGTCCCTTCCCAGCCCTACAGACACCTCACCTCCACAGAAGTCCATCACCCTCCTGCTCTGATTTTTATTCTCCAATTTTCTCTTCTCACTGTTGCTGATTTCTGCTGATGATCTGTATCACTCCCTTGTCATGTTGTCATGCTGTGTCCATCTCACCTATTCCCTTCCTCTGCTGTCTTGATCCTTTACTTTCACTTATAAAAAAAGACCATTTATGTGGCATGCACTGCTCAGACTCCAGGTTCTCTACAGCTGAATTTTCCCTGCACTAACTTTCAAGTGGTCTCATTCAGCACTGTCTATTAGCCTCCCCCATTATGTCCCACTATTCAGCCTTTCTTCCATTTCCACTCCATCAACCCTGATGACTTCTCTTTTGCTTTTAACTCTCATCTTTCTACAAAGTTAAATTGCAAATTCTCCCTATACTTCAATTTCCTTCAATTTTCTTTCCCATAATACCCAGCCAGCCAATGCCCTTCACCCACTTTTTCTGCTACCTTCTGAAAGACTGTCTGCTGAGACCCTAGCCATCCCTTTCAGCTCAACATGGGTAAAGCAGGCTCCCTAATACCCCCACTCTCAAAAGATACCCTAATTCTCTTTTCTCTCCTTTCCACGGTGTCAGTTACCATTCTTCTTGCAGGCAGGGCACAAGTCTTATTTGGGCAGCCTTGCTTTTAAGGTACAGCTAAGTTGATGCTTTTTGCTTACGCATCAAAGATATTGCCTACTCTATCTGCCCTCATAGCTAAAAGAGTTCTCTGGGGTCTCGCCCTTACATCAGCTCAGCAATTGTGATAAACTTTTCTCTGCTTTCATAATTGCAGTCTTGATCTGATGTTTCATCTTCCAAATACTATTACAGGGGCAATTTTCATAGCCTGACGCTTTGAGTGTGCCACTCATTTTTGTTCTTCTGTTCACCATTGCTCCATTCTCTAACAAATAAAATGAAAGGTGTCCTTATACACAGTACTTGCACAGGCAGGCTGAGTTGAATGGCAAATGGGTGCCTTTTGCAGCTTTTGAACACCCACTTCATGCTTCCTGTCAAGTATCTTCCTGTTTGCCCTTGTAATTCCTCCCTGGGATTATTTCCCTGGTCATAACTGCAGAGAAGCTTTGCTCATCTCTCCTAAATTCCTTCTAAAATCTCTCCCTTGCTGTTGAAAGGCCAGGCTGCCAGTGTGCTGTGCCTGCTCTCTACCCAGCTGATCATTTGCTTGTGCTCCACCCTGTATCTGACCTACCTCTTGCTTCTTGACAGGTATTTCATGCATAAGCTCTACATGGTGCTGAGTCCTTCTACTCCACCTCTGGAGCAAGTACACGCGCAGCAGCAACACCCAGGTCAGGGATCCCATGTCTATGACTGTGCAATAATTAACGATATCTTTAATGATACCAAGAACTCAACTTGCTGAGGTTGAACCTACACCCTGTCTTGTGGTGGATCTTATCAAGTTTCTCTGATGAAAGACAAATACAAATTCCAGTTTATTTCAAGGGTAGAACTCAAGCACACCTGTTGAGTACTCAAAAGGCCAAAATATGAATGCAAGCCCTGAGCTACATCACTTGGGGTGGTGCTTTTCAAGAGCAAATCAAGAGTAAATCTCCCAATGACCCCCAAATAGAACAGAGCATTCCAGCTGTCAGTGATTGGTTAAGCCATGAACACTTTGGACACAGATGAAAGTTACCACTGTCTTGATTCTTGATCAAGGATTCTTACGCATTTGTAGTTTCTTTCCCTCTTGTGCCAAATAAGCCCGTCTGTACTGACTTAGTTTCAGCTTTATGACCAAGCTAGGTAAAAGATAACATCCAGACTCTAAGTATGCTTTTTAAAACACACTCTTAAAAATATCAAAACCGTGTCTCTTCTTTTCAAATGAAATCTTGCTTGTGATAATAGCAAATGAAAGACTGGAAAGGACAAAAATGCCCTCAAATATCAGGTAGTCAGCTTTGTGGTTGCTAAGAAGTTGCTTTGCTCTGTTGAGTTTACTGTGTCACCAAAACCCTACCAGCCATAGCTATACAAAGCCTGCATTGTCTCATCAAGGCTACTGAGATGTTCCTGGTCTTGGCAAGAGCTAGGTGTACCAAAAGCATTTTATTGAAAACACAAAAAATTTACAATAGCAGAAAGAAATATTATTTTAAGCCTCTTACTGGAAAGATGAAGGTCAGAGTCCTTCTTTCTGATAAAGCAGCATCCAAAAATAGCCTGGTCACAGGATCCATTTTATGACTTTGAAAATTGCACCTAAAAATCCCCATATGAAACAAATTTCAAAGTAACTCAATTACTGCTTGAATATAAGGATTTGCGGGGTTAAGTTGTTGGTAATTTGGAGATCTCAACTTCCTGAGAGAAGAGGCAACTATATACACCCATACACAGACATGGAGGTAATTCCTTGTAGTTAGTCTGTCAGATCTGCTTCCTTGCTACACAGCAAACTCGATCTTTACGATTGTCCAAGTCACTGACTTCTTGTACTCAACAGGAACAGGATCTGGCAACATTTCTTCAGAAAGAGCACATATTTTCCCCTACTAACTTCCTCAAAAAATCAGAGCAATGCTGTTTTGGGAAACCATGCATAGATGATTGGGGCCAGTGGTTTGAATGAAAAAGCCAAGATTATATTATTGCTTCACCTGTAATTGTAGTATAACATCTGCTGGAGTTTGTCTCTCTAACAGTGCCGTTGGCTCATACGTAAACCAACAGGTGCTTGCATGCCCACTCCAGAGTAACCCCTGGATCTTCTTCTCTAGTTAATAAATTTCATAATATTAAAATATTAATATTTTGAATATGTCACTGCTAACCCAATGACTAGGATTTCAATATACACTTAAAACTGTAAAAATCAATTTCTGGTTGACAGAGGCAGTCTGTAATTACAGTCTGTAATGGCTGAAGTAAGAATTGCCACCTGTGTTGCTGGGACTATGTATTTTTAATCAGCTACCAAAAAAGCATCATTTCCAGCTTTTTACCCGAGTGGCCTTAATTTTCACAGGGGAAAACAGCTGACAGTGGAAAAGATGTACCCTAATAAGCAAAAGCAAACCCCCCTACTTTCTGTTAGATGCTCTCACAGCTGTTGCAGAAGAGAGTGTAGCTTTTCATGGAGTGGTAGCATGTGCGGAAGCCAAGGCCCCGTAAGTTGGGAAGCACCAAAGCAGACCCCAACGCTGAGAAGAGCCCTGCTGATAGCAGCCTGTGGCTGTGCAAGATCAAGGTTACAGACCAAACAGTCACTGAAGAAGTGTTGCCCGAAGGCTCTGCCATCTCCACTGCTTACATTAAATACTTCTAGTCCAAGTTTTCAATGTTTTTCTAATCTCACGTACCGAAGGCAGCACATTCCTTTACCTTTGAAAACTTCAAACAAGGATTTCACACCACAGGCTGCCACAGGGACATAGAAATGACCAGCAACTGTATTTACACGCCAGCCAGCTCTATTTCCCTAACAATACCTAGGGCCAGTAGTCTGTGTCTCAAAGAGGTGGTACCGGAGAGCAGGAGAGGGAGCTGGGGTCTCCATAGACAGGGAGGTGAGGTGGGAGCACCTGCCCTTAGCTGCGGGTGGGATGCCCGGCTTTAAAACAAGCCGGAAGAGCAACCTCCCCCTGACAGGAATATGCAGGAAAGTGGGGGGCGAGAGAACGAATGCGCAAAGGAAGCGTTCGCCTCTTCATTCATCTCGCAGACAGCAGTCTGTCACCCTTCCGCACCCATGCTACAAGCCTGCCGGACACCAAACGGCGGCGTACTCCCGGCGCTGTCTCCGCTCCCGCTCCGAGAGCACACGTTGCCTTCCAGCTCCCCAGCTGTATACCAGGCTCTGCTTAACACGACGGGCGACCTCTCACCGCCGCGGCCTGGCACCTGCGGCGTGCTGGGCTTGCGGCCCGCCGGCAATTCCCCTGGCACCCGGCCTGCGCCCGGCCGCGCCGTGCCTCCTCGCTTGCGAAAGGCGCCCGGTTCTCTCCCGCAGCATGCGAGCTCGGCCCGGCTGGTAACGAGTAATTGCGGCCTTGCCCGAGTTACCGTTTGCGAGGTCTAGAAGGCACCCAAGTCCACTAACGGTCCACCCGTGTTAGCCTCAGGCAGCTCGCTTCAGCCCGGCCGTACGACCCTGCCCTCTGCAAGGTCAGCCCCGTTTTGCTGATAACATTCAGAAGTGATTTTGCTACCTGTTAGGTCCTAGCCAATCTTTAATTTAATTGGCTTTAGCTCAAAGTTTTGTTTTAAATTCCTAAGAAGAAATGAGCTGTGTACCTTTCCCTCTAAAAAAAAAATAAATAAAATAATTAAAAAAAAAATACGTCCAAACCAACAGCTATTTCTTTTAAGATGAATAAGGAGTCCCTGGAATTTCTCATCTAATCACACGTATCTCAGAGTGAAGGAGACACTTGACCTCCTGATTGATACAGGTATTCTAAATGGCCATCTGAAGTTCTTCCCAGATAAGATCCCATTCATATGCTAATACCTATAACAGACTGGCAGACAGCAGCCTATCTCGGAGCCCTGTTGTCACCTCCCTGTCACTTGTGTCACTGCTCCTCCTGCGCAAACCACAGCATTTTAAGTGTTGAAAAAGAAGAAACAGCCATACAAACAAAACAGTCCTTCCAAAATTTACTCCAAAGACACTAAGCACGTCACACTGTGGTTTTTCTTTGACATGGAGAAACACACGTATTTTAATTTAAAACTCTCAGTTCACTTCTCACTTTTTAATACCCGTTTCTGCCTCTCATTTGTCATCTTTCCTCAGAATCACTAGAAATCTCTCACTTGGAAAGAGGCACCAAAACTTCACTGAAGATCTCTGCAGTCCTCTCCGCTTGCCTTTTCTCCCTGGAAATACTTTTAAACGCGTTTTCTGAGCTCACATGTGTCCTCTTACGTTGTCAGCCCAATCACAGGAGAGTGAACCCTCAGGTAAAGACAGAGGAAGAGCAGAGCAAACTGAAAAGCGGCAGGACCTACCTGGAGCTCAGCTCAGCGCTCAGCACCATTCGCAGCAGTGGCAACGTTTCGGAGCAGCAACCTAACGCATTTTCCTTTCTAACGCGCTGCTGAAGGAGAGTTGAGCAACTCCTTGCACTGCTGCTTGGAACAACAGCTCTCCCAAGCCTTAACCCCCTCTCTTGGCTGTTTGCTTTTTTTTCCTACTCCACACCCCCTCCTCCCCTCCAATTTTTTTGACCACTGAAACCTGCAATTAGCACCAGCTAAGCTAAAGCCCCTGCCCTAAATCGACATTCCAGGGAGCTGAGCTTCTCGCCGGCACCGCGCTGCTCTTCCGCTCCTAGACCCGACTTTCTGCCTACAAACTCGATAAGGCTGCAGGAGCTCAGGAACACGTTCTGAAACTCGGACAGGGGGAAAATTGGTCTGTAATCCCCAGCCTGGGTGGTTTTTTTTTAAGCCCCCTCCCCTTCCTCCTCCCTTTCTCTCCGCACTCACAGTAGCAAGGTTGTCTCTTGACTACTCCCCGCCTTAAACTCACCAAACCAGATTTTTACTCCCAACACCTTCCCGTAAATCTGAACTGAAATTTTACCCTGCTCGCTGAGCCTTGGCTGGCTGCGGGCCAGTGCAGCATTCCTGTTGTTTCAAGAGGGCAGATAAAAAAAGGACGAAAGGAAGAAAAGGGAGAAGGAAACCTGGAGAGATGCAAAGGCTGGGAGGAAACAAACTTTTAGAGCAGCTTTACCAAAAATGCTATGGGACCGAATGATTCCCTTTTATCTTTAAAAGGCTAAACCTTTAACCACCCTTAGCTTTTGATGAATTTTTCTGGCAGTGTCAGTCATGAGCCGTCTGTATCCTCCAGGTGGATGGAGATTTGAAAAGGAAATAAACCGCTGGTACTCACCTGAAGGACAGCATCGTCGGCATCAGCATAGCAGGGAGAGAAGCCTACGCTTTTGCCTGATCCGGTCACCCCAAAGCAGCGGTACCGCTGGTTAAAGAAGTGCCACATTTTACTCTTTTCTGACCTAAAGTTACACGTGGTTTCTAAAAAAAGGAACAAAAGAGAAACCAGTTTATTAAAAAAAAAAATAATAATAAAAAATAAATAAAGAGCAGCCAAGTCTTGTTTTAACCTCCGGGTGATCCCCCTGACCGTTGTCTGGAACGCTTAAAGAAACAACGAAGCAAGACTGTAAACTTTCTCACCCCCCTTTTACATTACCTGTCTGTGCCTGGCTATGGGCTTTGATGTATTGAAACAAAGCACAAGACCTGTTTGTAGTAAATGAAGCCAACCAACAGAGAGATCTAATTCAGACTTGTGACTAAACAAACTGGAACAGGAAGCACACACCAGCAGATATTTTCTTTTGCTGTATGTAGTAATTCCTGCTCGCATTGTCATGCAACAGGAAAAAAAAAAAAAAAGTAATAAATAAATAAATAAATAAATAAATAAATAAATACAGGTTTCAGCTTCTCCTTTCAGTCACTTCTGTTCAAATGCAGTTCTTTCTTTTCTGGAAAGTGTAATACAGTCAGTGTTTCATCACGCATATGCAAATACCTAACAGCATAACATTTACCACCAGTAGTGATTTAAAGATGTTACTCATCTATTTGTTTCCCTGTTCAGGACATTCCTGCAGCTGATTCGTTCCTCCCCTTAAGAGCTGTAATTGATGACTAGATGGAGAGAATCTTCATCTAGGACACGGGAACAAAGCAAGCCCCCAGCAAACAGTAGATTAGCAGTCCTGCAAGTTAAACCTTACAAGAATAAATAATATTGGAGGTTAAAGCTAGTGACAGAAATTAATTCTTCATAATTCTTCCTAATGTAAAAAAATAATTATGCTTAATTAATACTTATGAATTCTTAAATAAGAGTTCTTAGTTCTTAATTTTAGAACAAATATTCAGAATTGAGTACACACTACACCACTTTGCTATTGTCCTATTACATATGCTTTTTGAAAGCAGCTTGTCCTCTAAACGTGTATTTCTCCAATTGCATTCATCCCACAGATTTTACTTAAACAAATCCACTTTGACTCCTTAGAAGAGTTCTGCTTCAGGCAGTAACCAATGAATCAAACTACTATTGGGATAGCAGGTAAAACCACACAGCCAGATGCTGTGAAGTTCATCAAGTTGGCAATGTTTTCTCTTCAAACTGTTGCAATCCAAAATTTTATAAAAGGATGTTATTTCAGTTTTAGCAAATGTGTCAAGCACAAGAAATAAAAAATAAATAAAAATCCTTCAAAACTTACCATCATTAATGAGCAAATAATCATGGAGAAAATTGTCATCAAATACTTGAATTAAAATGAGAATTCAGCATTAGCTGCAAACATTCTGTGCAATTAAATTCTTTACAGAAAAATAGCTCAGAAAAGCAACTAATGAAGGTCTCAGTGGTACAAAAATCTCTTAAGTATTCTAGCATCATCTATGACCCACTCATCCAAAGCGAGGTTTTCAATAGTGTCTTCATCTATTAAGTTTGCCAATAAAGTCCCCAGGATATCCATCTCACAAGGAGAGAGCTTATGCTCTACTTGCTCCATTTAGAGGAGCGAAATTGGCATTACTGGCAGAAGTATTTCTTTGCTGACATGTACAGATTACTTCTTCTAAATGAATCTCTGCAATACTAATATAGACAATGGGAAGACATATGAATGTACTGTCCTGTCCAGGACACCACTATACTACCGAGAGCTGTGGTCACACCAGTGCAGTAAAGCCAGCTATTTTAAGGTATGCTGTTAAAAGTGTAGCTCTGCCTGTTTTACTGACTCTTCACATGTGCTTGCCAGTCTCACCTCTGACCAACATATCTCTGCAAAACAAAAAATTCCTCTTATTGTAACAACCATGCCAGCTATCCTACCACAAGACAATCCTTATCAGTGTTGGTCAGACTGAATTCAACATCCTCCCTGAAAGCGAAGTCATGTCCTTCTGGTGGACAATTCAAACAGGTTTGCTTTGAAGATGTTAAAGATAGGAAAGAGTTTGACATTTTCCTTAGGGCAGTTCAGCTGCAGGTGAAGTGTTACAGCATGTGGGGAGTCTAGTCAGAGCTAACACCAGGCAATAGCTCAATCTATCAATTAAAATACCCGTTACTGTCATGTGTGCTCACTGTCTGTCTGTGACATGACACTTGCCATGGGCCTAGGTGAGACTGCAAGGTACCACATCTGTCTGCACACCCCTGCAGGTATAGGGATGGTTATGACACATCTGCTCACAGCTCTTCAATGGATTTCCAAACTTTGGCAAGGACAGCGATTTCTACACTGCACAGCTGTCAACAAAACAGTGGTGCAAAATCCCTATCATCTACTGCTTGTGACACTAAATAGAGTATTTCATGCTGAACTCTGATTTATGGATTCCAATTCAAATAACATAAATGTTGCCAGGTTGTTCCTGAAGTGCACTTTCCTTTCTCTGTGTACAGCAGCCATGCAGATGACAGTAGCCATTGAGTGAAGTCTTTTATTGAACACCAAATATTGGATCTACCACAGGCTGAGATGGGATGAAAGCATCCTCAGAAATTTGTGATCAGTTACAGGGATTGTTGCTGTTAAGAGTTTGGGTAATCTAAAATTAAACATCAGATCTAATTGATCTACTGGCAGTCTGAGCCATTTTTTACATCAGAATAATTTTGCTCCCTCTGTACATCCCCATTGTTCAGCTGACAAAGTGCTTGGAAGAGCATTTAAGTTCTTTACAGAGGAAGGAAAGAGTGACCCAGCTGTAATTTGCTGCAGCATCCTCCAGTTTGTGGGTTAAAATGAAAGCAGTCAGGCAGGGAGCAGAGATTTCCTGTTCCTCTGCCAAGCCATGGTAGGGTTTCTGACCAAAAGAAAAGACTTTAGTGAGTCCATAGCAAAGCAAATTAAGGTAAGTGCAGCATGATTAGGCTGTGAACACTAATCTTTAACAGCAAGAGTATTTGATTAAGGAAGGCATCCTCCAGAAGTGATCTTAAAATTGCAATAAAAATTGTCTATCTATGGACATTCAGTGTTGGGGGCTTGGCTTTTTTTTTTTTTGAGGGACGTGTTTCCCAGTTTGCAACGCTTCCTGCTGAATATGGCTTATTGTGGTATCAATTGTGTAATACCTATTGTACAGTTTGTCACTATTGCCAAGAACTGACTTTACTGCAGCAAGAAACTGCATGTTGAACGTTTGGCAACTGCATTTCATTCAGGAGATTATGAAAACCTTCTCCCCTCCAATTGGGAAACTATGAAAAACACAAGTGAGAAAGGGTGTTACTCAGGAGTAAAATAATTCTAAATATCACAAAATGAATTGGAGAAGTAGAATATTTGTTACTTCTGTAAAGAATAAGTTTAAAAGCTGCTATTTCAACTCTAAATCTTTGTTTAAGCTTTCTAATACCCAATGTTTCCTAGTACAGGTTAAATATTTGAATATAATTCAATAAGCAAAGACAGTCTGTAATTAACTCAGTCATCTTGAATTATTCTTGATAATCTGAATTATAAATATTATAATTTGAATTACTAAGAAATTGTAGCAGCTGACATGATTTCCCCCATCCTCTTGTCCTCTCACATTTTTCACTTGCACTGTTTTCTGTCTGATACCTCCGTGCAGGCTAATTGCATAACCTCTGTCTCCTTGGGTATGAAGCAGCCTTTCCATTTTGAGGCCTGCATTCAGTCTTGGAGCTCCTGGCTACAGCGGTGCAGTCACAGCAGGTCCACAGGCTCCCCTCTGCCCCCAGCAAGCCCTAGTGTGGGGATGTCACATCAGCACCTGTCTTGGATAGCAGTCGCTCTTATTTTACCTTTGGGGTAAGTCTATTACATGGAGGAGTGGGCATGTTTGGTATGCTGTGTGCTCCTGCTGCATTCAGCCAGCAAATACACCTTGAGGGCTCCTGGAGCCAGAGAGGTACATTGGGGTGTTTTAGTTCAGGGGTGTCTGCATGATGTACCTTGGCTGCATGTAAACATGCTCTTAGATAACCCTTACTGCTCCTCCAACCAAACCCACAGCTTGCAGGGTGTTGCAACGAACTGCTGCTCTCCTTCCCTCTTGGTTTTGTTAAAGCTCTGGAGGGAAGAGAGCTCTGCTCTTTCACATAGCCACAGGCAGCACCTCCTCCAGAACAAAAATAATAATAGTAATGTCACTTCTTTTATTATGCTGAGCATAATACATATGCAACGTGGTTTTCCAGTCCTCGTAATAAAATGAGGATCTGAAAATGCTAGGGTAAAACTCTTGGACTGTATTATTGCTCTTCTCTCTGTCATGTTTTAAGCTCTTTCTTAATTTCTCAGCTTAGAAGATTAGAGAGTTTGCACAGGGGATCTTGGAGACATCTGCTTTGTGGATGGTTGAGAATTTACAGGTGAAAAGTTGGATGCTCTCTTCATAACAAACATACATTTCTGTAGGTCAAAACTGAAAGCCATCACTGCTGGTGAAATCAGAAGCTGGGTAAAGTCACAAGGCTGTGTGGTCAGATTTAACCCTGGCTAGGAGACACACTGAGTGCTGGTCTGGTATTTACTCTGAAGTGACTTCTCTTGGAAGGGAAGTGAAACAGGCAGAGTGCAGCAGAAGCAGATCAGCAGGAAATTATCATTATGTACTGAAGCAAGCTCTAAGAACAAAAATCAAGCCAAGTAGAATTCTCTCATTTATTAATCCTTGTAGAAGGGGAAAAGAAAACAAAATAAGTTGCCTAAATTCACACCTTCTGTCTCTCAGCATACAGAAGAAGGAGGGTCTGAGGGGCCCCCAAGACAACATCAGGTATCACTGCAGCACATGTAGACACTTGCATGCTTGGCTGGGTGTGAGCTAGTGCAGAGGTCAGGAGAACAACTAGGAAGGTTTGTGCCTGTGGGAGGATGGGGGTGTTCACTCACATCCCGTAATAGTCATGGGTGGCTAGCAGGAAAAAAAATTGCACTCCAGTGACTCAGTGACTTGAAAATAGTGGTGAGAGCTGAACCCCTCCGCTCTCCAACGGACAGCAGTACTCCAGGAGGACATGGGACACAGGCTGTGGGACTGTAACATAGAAAAAGGAGCCCATCTAACAGGAAGGCTACCCAGATAAGTGGGATCTCTGTCCCTCAAGAGCCTTATGTTAATAAACACTGATAATCTACTAAAAACTACTAATAAGTAGGTGAAATTAAAAGTATTTTTCTTTTTTAATTAGCAATTTGCAACAAACCCAGGAACATTTATTGCAGTTTAGACTACTTGCAAAAATACTGAAATGTGTGATTTCTTGGACACAGGCGAGAATAAGTAATCATGAAATAGTTTATTTGCAGGAACAGATGACATTAAACCAGAAAGCCCTTCTACATGCTTTTGGTAGACTGTCTACCTGCACTGCTGTACACTGTCCAGCTTCTTCCCTGTTCTGTGCATTAGCTTACAGTTTCTGAGCCCTTAGTTGCCTCCGATCTACCCATCCACCCCAAAGTAATGTTCTTGACCTTCTAGTCCTAGAAGGACATGTGCCCAAAGATGGATTTCAGCAGGCTATTATGGTTATCTTTGATTTTGCCTTGGCTTTCAGCAAAGATCTGTGTGGGTGTTTTGGAAACTATTCTTGCTTCTAAGACCCACTCTGGTACACAACCTTGAAGGCCTCTAACAACTACTTTCAATAGCAAATGGCAGATGTCACAAACCAACTTCCATGAGATCTAATTTTTGGAGTAATTCCTTAAAATATTTACATGGGGCCATGGTAAGGCAAAAAGAAAAGTAACACTAGGCCCTTGACTACCTTTGATCAAACATGACTCATGTTTCCTCATCCCAGGCGTCCCCCACTGGTGAGGAAATCCCAAATGCCAAGGCTGCACAAGCACCAGCACCTGGCTGCCTATCTCTTCCCAAAAGGATGCAGAAATCAATAACTGGTGATGCAAAAAGGAAGAGTAAGATGCAGACTAATAGGAGGGCCAAGAATCAGCAATGGGGATGGAAGGAGTAACTAAACATTACAAAATATCCACACCTTGCTCTTAAGTAGGGATGGAAGGGATGTGACAGCAAATTTCTCAAGATCACAGTGGTTTCTCCTTTTTTAAAAAAAAAAGAGCAAGGACCACAAAATGAATACATCTTGCATTGAAGAACAAACTGCACCACAAGTCATTATGAGAGTTGGATTTACTTAGAATAAGTGTGTAGTCAGAATTCACATATGGGAAAGTTAAAAATACTGCTTGGCGGTCAAACCTGCTTGAAACCTAGATAGAGGGACCTGCTCAGGCAGGAATACTCTGAGGAGTAACAAGGTCCTGATTTGATCATTTCAATGATAATAAGTTTACAACAGAGAATGAGAGACAATGCTCATGGTAATTGCATATCAGCAGTGCAGTGTGTCTTGTATTTGAAGAGGACCCCTACACCTGCCAGCCCCTGGATATTCATGGCAGCAAGACGAACAGTAGAACACAATTTGTGACCTTATACAAAACCCATATTTACCAGTTCAATTAACTTACTTGTAGTGTCCCATGGTTGGCTAATGATGAACATCTGTATGTTTCTGGGTTTTCCTCTCTTCAATAGTTCACAGCATTTTTTCAGCTTAATCCGAGGGTTCAAACAAGACAGTTCTAAAGAGCTTCTCTCCAGCTGAAAATTCCTTAAAAAAATATAGAATAAAAGTGAAATTTACCCAGCCTATGTGAGAACTGCAGACTGTACATACACGCATAAAGGACATAGTGCATTAATATCCATGCATTTGTT
>JBCJKH010049270.1:6656-17003 GCA_039877255.1 Loriculus beryllinus
ATCTGCGGAGCCAACCACAGCTTCATACCCATCGTAGTAGAATCCACCCACCTCCCTCAATTCGAAACCTGATCTTCCAAATTAACATGGGGTTTAAAATCAATAGAAGTGGATACTGGCAGTGTCAGTAATGCTGACATACTAGACTTCTAAACAATGCTTATGTTATGCGTCTCCTATTAGTAGTTTACCTACTGAAGCCAGGTATTTTAAATAGTTACTGGAATAGCAACTGAATTTACCTACTTAAAATAAACCTTAAAAAAATAAAAAAGTTCTGTCCTGTATCATCTGCTGACAAGAGAAATCTCTTGCTAACCTGGGAGAAGATTTCTGGATCCCAGACCACTGTATCCAATTTCCCTGTGTCTGTGGGGTCTAGTGGAGAATAAGAAATGTGTGCTGTGAGCAGTGTGAGACAGGCCTTTGGGGTTAGTTTGAAAGGGTCTAGCTAAATAAATATTTGTTAAGTCTTCAGGGTGTGATTGCTTTGTGAACAGCTCTGTGAGACTGTTGCTGCCGTTGTTGTTCCCTGGTCTGTCTGTCCCCTGCTTGAAACTGGCACCTCTGTGACAGAAGTCCATGGTGTGGGATGCACCCAAAACTGCCGTGGAGGTGGGTTTTCAGTCAGAAGTGTACTTCCTGCCAGCACTGATCTTAATAGGTAAAAAGACAACAGAAAGCAGTGAAGGAGCTTCACTGGGAAGAGCAGGGCAAGCCAGGCCAGGCAGAGGAGCAGGATGGGCCAGGCAGAATTCTGCACCTACACATGTGAGTAATTGCGAGTAACTTGTTCAGGTAACAGGAGGCTGTGGCAGCAATAGGTAGAGGGCTTGGGCTTCCAGAGTCTCAGTCTGGACTTCAGGCCACTGAGCTGTTAGTTCCTTACCAGTCATGCTGTGTTAATACTGTTTCTTACAGTCATACTGCATATCCTTACCCTTGTGTGTTTTGCAGGCCCTGGAAAAACAGGGAGGTTATTCTTCTTGCGTGGTGGTAGCCACTTGTGCTCTGTTGTATTTATTAGTAATTGTTGGTCCTCTGCCCACCTCTTGTTTCAATGTTTGTTTTTTTACCCTTTTTAAAGGACTGGGATTCCTAGCTGTAGGTGCTTCCTTCACATCTTTTTCAGTCCAGTGAAACTGGATAAACTTTTTCTAATCAGTGATCATTGCACACTGACTTGGTAGCCACGAATTGCTTTAAACCAGTCTTGAACTCATTCATTACGACACTGATAACAGAACAGCAAAACTGCCACAGTTCTTTTGCCAGAAAACGCTTCATCCAGAGTTAATAGCATGACATTTCTGTCAAGATTCATAGCACACAGTGGAAATGAGAGTGCTGCATTAGTGTTGATCTGCATGTGTGTGTGATTAGTCTTTGGCTGAGGAAGGCAGAGTTGTAATTTGCATTGCTCTCCTACACTCATGGAGGCTTTCATTAATTGCATGAAATGGTTTGCCTGTGGGTTCTTTTTTTCTTATGTAAATCTAGTTTAAGCTTTCTAGTGCATCAAATACAACTGTAATTTGTCTTTAAATGAAGATGCTGTTTAAATCTCTCCTCCAGATTTAAATCTTCTCCTACCTTAAAGAAGGCTTAAAAAAATTATTAAAGAGGATTCCTGTGGTGGTTAGTAGAACTGAAACTTCCCAAACAAAACTGGTAATCATCTTCCAGAGTTCAGTCACATTGAGAGTAAAAGGCCTTGGTAGCGTTTGCCTTTCAGTCCCAGGTTACTATTTGCGTATTTTTATTCAGTTTTGGTAAGAATTCCACTAGTTGGAACTGTGGTGGTTCATCAGATGCAAGCCAAGATGAAAGTCAAATATTTTTCTTTGGTTTTACTAAACTTTTTCAGTCTTTGTTTATAAAAATGAATCAAAATGATGATCCCAGGCTGAAAGCACAGCCTGACTTACGACAAGTGACCAGTGCAGATCCTGCAACAGTGGTAATTCTTAATAAAGTTACTGATTTAATCAAAGTTTATGCACTCTTTGGCTAGGTAGGTAGTTTGTAGAACTTTCACAGGCATTTAGGGGAAGATTTTAATTCTTGTCTGAGTGACTTAAACCCAGAACGAGCATCTTGTCATAAACTGAAGAGAGAAACCACAGCTTTAAAAGCTGTATTTTAAAATTTCTGGTGAAGCACTTACAACTTAAAACATGGAGCTGAGGCTGCTTGGAAGACTCAGTTCTGTCCATCTTGAAGACATACTATTGTAAGCACATTACACAAGGATCCCTACAGGACTGTGCCTTGATTCAGGGCAGATGATGTCTGTGAATGAGAACTGTCTGATGTTGGTTTTAACGTTCATCATTCAACACCAGCTTGCATTGAGTGCTCGATTGTATGCCCTACTATATTTACTCATTTATTTTCCTCTGTAAACCACTTGTCACAAAGGAGCAAGCTGTTTGTGTGTAGAGTTGTTACGGCATTTCTTTCAGTGGTTAGGCTTTGCAGGTTTCAAACTCTGAACCTTCACAGCGTGCTTGAGCTGAAGGACCATCAGCTTACAAAGCAAAGGCTCTTGTCCTGAATGAACACTCTACTTAAAAAAATTAAAAGCTTAATGAAGTCATCCCTTTCACAAGCCGTGGAGGACAAAAATAGAGCATAGCTAAGCACATACTAATAGCTGAGAGGTGGGGTTGAGTCAG
The DNA here is from genome assembly GCA_039877255.1 of Loriculus beryllinus. Taxonomy (NCBI): domain Eukaryota; kingdom Metazoa; phylum Chordata; class Aves; order Psittaciformes; family Psittacidae; genus Loriculus; species Loriculus beryllinus. The sequence continues at coordinate 9,335 of JBCJKH010049270.1, forward strand.
CCCTCTGAGAGAACTTGGGTCTTTCCCTTTTCTGTAGAACTTCCTGGGTGCATGAGGCATAAGTCCTTGAGTTGTCATAAGTAAACAGTGTTACATCCCCTGTCAGTGCAACAGCCAAGTTTTGAATAAACACATCTGAATTCCAGGTTTTCCTGTATTTATCTTTGCATTAGAAATTATTGGTCCATAGAGGAAAAGAGGGTCGTGCCACAAAATGTGTGGTTGGTGGTCTTAGAGGCAGGCCGTGCCCATTTATGTTACTCCAGTTTTGCGTTAGGAGTAAAGTCTTAACAAATACATAAATTTCCAAGTTCACTATAGCAGAGATGGCACATCCCACCTCTGTGCTGTCTCTAAGCATAGCTGTGATTCAGACCTTGCCCTGCCGGATATGAATGTTCTCTGTTGACATCTGTAGGAGCTGAGAATGAATAACACCTTGCAAGAGCAAGCTTTCAAAGAGTAAATATACAGCTGTGATGATGTAACTCCAAGCCATGTTTGGTCACAAACATTTCATTCTGCTTTCTGAAGTCCCACGCTCTTTTCCTGAAAACATTTATTCTTCCTCCCTCTAAAGGAAAAAATATCTTGGATTTGTGTTTATGTTGTTGCCATGACATTGAGTTAAACTGTATGCAGATGCATGTTCTGTTAATAAGAGAAAGAAAAAAAAAGAGCTGTGTACTTCAGTGAACAAAGATTGCCCTGTGTTTGTGTTAAAATGTTGCTATGGCAGTGCATATGGTTTTATTTGGTGGAAATTTGTGGTGAGATGGAAGGAAGTCACGTGTATGCAAGACAAACAAGAAATGGCAGCAGAAGCGACTCGACATAAATACTGAAACTGAAAGGGAAGTTGCGGATGACATGTAAGACCAGGAAAAAATAAGGATGGTTGTTTCGCTCCCTGTCTGTGACTTGGTAACAGAAGTGTGTTCCCATTGTGTCCTGTTGGGTCTCAGTGGCCTACTGGGCAGGGGCTTAGCTCTAAAGATGCTTTTATTGCTAGAGCTTCTTTCCCTCATTGGCTCTGTGTATTGTAACTTTTTTGTTTTGGAAGCAAAGTTCCACTGGCTTGGCCTGATTTCACCACTGCTGACTTTTCCTGCTGAAAAGCATTTCCAGGCTATCTTACTGAAGTAGGCTTCTTGGCAGGAAAAATCAATAGAGTGATAAAATATGGAAAGCCACTAGAGCCTCATCTGTCTCTGGGGCAAGGGGAAGTCTTTGTGGACTAGTAATAGAAACTGGATTGTTTTTAACTGGCATGGTAGTCCTCCTATTTATCTTATCCTTTTGTATTAGGCTTCTTTTTGCATCAGTTCGCTAAATACAGCCGTTTGTGGGGTTGCATGACAAATCAGAATGGGTTAAAAATCATCTGCCAAAGCAGCAGGGATAGAAATGAGAGGGAATCATGAATAAATAACCACAGTGGAGCTGGCTGGTTCCCACATGATTCCAGCTGGTGGAGAAAGCAAAAGTGCTTTTAAAATCACATTGCCACTTTCTTCCTGTCATCCCAGTTCTGCCTCAAGAAGGAGGAGGAAGTGACTGGGGAAGCTGCTGTTACCTTCCCACTCCTTGTTTCCAGGTTTTCTGAATCATACTGTATACCATTACATCTAGTAAACAAAACCGTCACAGTCTTGTGTAATCTTTCCCTCCTGGACAGTTGCTACATTCCATCCCATAAGTGGTTGTACTTCAAGACAGATGAAGTTGCTTATGTGAGTGGTGCCTTGGGGTCTTTCAGGATCTTCTCCAATATAAATTGTGTATGTAAAAGTCATAGCGGTAGCCTTGCAGGGGGGTCATATCATACTGAACACCATACTTTGAGATTCTTGGTATTTGGTTTTTACAGGGTAATACAGATGGCACTTTTTATATCATTTTGTTGGGTGAATCCTTTTAAAGATTTATATTTTCTAGACGATGTTCAATGCAGTTCAGTTGTTCATGCATTTAAATGCTTTTATAGCTATCTGCAAAGCTAGCTGTACGTTACGGCTTTCACTTAAGACGCACACGTGCATTGAAGTGCTTTTTTGCAGGATCAGCCCAGCAGACTGGGAGCACTGGAGGTCCTCCTGCAGCAGCTGCACAGATTTGTGGTGTCTCTGCCTATTCCTGCACATCCCACTGGCTTCCCATCAGTAGTGGGGAGATGAACCTGATTCCTGGAAGGTGTGCACTGGGAGGGTCAGGCATCGCAGGTGGCTGCTTTGCCGTGGGCCCTGCAGTGATGCGTGCATGCAATATAGATGTTTTCATGGCTTGGCGTGGTGAAGGTTAATTAATAGCTTGGCTGTCCCACTGTCAAATGTCAGCTTTTCCTCCATCTGCTGCTTATTCTGGAGAGAGAGCTAGCTGCATCCCATGAGAGAGGAGTTAATGAAATTGTGGAAGTCTGTTTTCTGCATAGTTTTCTGCCTGTCTGCTTGTATTTTGTTTCCTGTGCTGCCAGCACAGGAAGCAGAAATTTTGGCTTCACTGCGATGACTTTATTCGTAGGGAGGATTTTATAGGTAGCCCAGAAGGTGATTGCCACCATCGAACCCTTGTAGGTGAATGGCCTGAGCACCGGACTACACTTTTCCTTCGGTCCCAGGACTGCAGTTTGGCGAACGCTCCTTCTGGCGGCAGCAGCGTGTGCTGCCGCCGGGCCACGGTACCCGCGCCTCGGCCGTGCTTGCTTCTCTTGCTTTCAGGGTTTGAGGTGCTGATGTCCTGGCCCTGAAATGTGCAGAACACGTACTGCTTCTTGTCACGGACCGTATTTACTGTGTTCCCAACTCTTCATCTTTTAGCGTTCCTCTTGGAGGAGGATAGTGGTATTCTCTGACCAAGAAATAAAATCAGTTGTGCTCATTAGCCTAACCTGTAAGCACTGTTGGAACTGGATGACCCTTAAGGTCCCTTCCAACCTAAACCATTCTATGATGATATGGAAAAAATGATGCTGTCCTTCTACATCACTTGGGAATTGTGGATTTTAGTCGTTTCACCATGTAATTGTGAAATGCAAAGAGAGGACTAGACAAATGATGTTGGTGTTAGCTTTCAGCTCTGTAAGACTTGCAGTTCATTTTAGTGGGGTACATTCTCTCCCATTATAGCAGAATAATTTCTTTTACTATATTTTATTATTGTGTTTGTGTGACCCGCTCTCTTATTCTCCCAACAAGTACATCTTTCTAGTGAGCGGATTACAGAACCACCCCTCTACTTGATGAAATGGGGATATCCCAAAGCGCAGGCTGTAAAATCCAGGGCCTGGTTGGAGCAGGAGTTGAAATGGCCGCTTTTTTTTGTACATGGTGTGCGTGTTACAGACATTCAGTCTATGTGTATGGTGTCGTTACACGTATATGTAATGGGTCAGTGAACCAACTTACATTGGTTTGAAGATGGGTGTCATTCAAGTGTAAGTGGCAGCAGGGAGGGCGAGGAATGCGCAGGCAGCTGCTGTGTGTCTGTGAGCAGTGGGTTCCTCTTTGCGTGCAGACCCAGTGATTTCTCAGTGAGCAGCTGACGTAGTGAAGTGTTCAATGCTAGATGTAAGTAGAAGCCAAGCAACAGCACTTCACGGCATTTTACACTTCTAGTGTCAACAAATATTGTACAGACAAGTTTAGGTACAGCTGAGACTGGTGGCCAGGTGGTGGATTCCAAACCAGCTCAAGTTTGGAATGCCTGCAGGGAGAGAACTTGACTGAGCAGAAGAGATGGCTGTAATTTCTCAGGCAAAGCATTTGCTGCCAGAGATGAGCTTCTGAGATATTTGGCTATTTATTTTATCGAAATATTTATGCCTGATCAAAAGTTGACTTGTAACCACTTCTGCATCTGACTGGATCTCACCCTTCACAGTTCTAAAGCCTCAGCATTGGTCCCTGGTTCTTGTGATAAGTACCTGTCTTACTATAGGTCCTGGGAGGGTATTTTCCCAGAGAGCTAACTAGTGGCAAGGAGGACAAAAAACTAAAAGCAAGCCCACTGTTGCAGGTTTCCTTTCAGCCTCAGCTGTAGTGCAGCTCACTGTGAACCAAAGTAGTACAAATGCTTGCTGCTGCTGCTGCATTCTCAGATCCTACTCTGGTTCATTATTGTAAATGTCATTTTCTTACCCGCGCCAGCTAGCTCAGCGACTCCCTCGGTTAGCCAAATGTCATCTGTCCCCCACAGGGTAAGTGCAGTTACGTAGTTAAAAAGCGGGAAGGGGAGGTGAGGAAAAGAGAAGCTGCTTTGCTTTTTACTCTATTGGAGAAGTACTTGAAATTCCTCACATTCTTCTCCTGTTAACAGTATGTTTACTTTTCATCACTGGGTTATTAGGATTAACAAAAGTCATTGCTTCAAGCTCATTTAATTTGAATTTAGTGAAAGCAAACTACCTCCTGCAGACTGTAGGAAACATTCTTCTGCCACAGAAATGTATTAATTTGCAAAAAAGAAAAGCACCCATCAAAAAAAAAATGCGAGACCTGAGGACCACTTCCACCCCATGCTCAACATCCCCGTGCATGCGCTGCATCCTAATGAGGGACCTTATGTTGCAAATTCCAGGACGTTTTGAATAATCTGACAGTCTTAATTAACATTTCAGTCTATCAAACATTTGCTTTCAATGCCAAGGAGCTTTTTCTGTACATGCTTTCTAGTGCAGGCTGCAGACACCACTTCAAAAGTGTCATTTAGTCCAAGAATGAGATTCAGGTTAGTAGTTCATCCCTGCATCTGTAGCAGAGCTTGTTTTAATTTTCAGAGAATCTGGGCTTATCATAATTCAAGCTTTTCACAGAAAGCTCTTGCTTTCAGTCTGTTGTCTGTCAGAATGCTCTACTAAGAGGAGTTAGGTAAATATTTCTTTATTAAATGATTAATTCCATAAATAAATTCTTTTAATTCATTGAATATAAAATTAAAATCATTTACAACTTATTCCAGTATTACAGGGGCTGGAAGGGGTAAAAAAAAAAAAAAAATAAGGAGAAAACAAAAAGCTACAGTTTGATAAATAAAATACTCAGCTTTAAAACAACTGATTTCTGTTTGCCATTAAACTACAGTTGGTACATAATAGCTGCCACTGTGAACACCCCACAAGTGCCCACCTCAGGAAGGAATGTAACTTCCAACTTGGTTGGGAAAGGGGGGGAGAAGATGGAAGGAGAGGGAGAAGCATAATGTTAAATGGAACAGGATAGGAAAGAAGTTTTCATAACCGGAAGAAGACATTTATCTGATCACTTACAAACAGAAAACAGTACATAATTATGTAAGGTGCTCCAAAAAGAAGCAGTAAAGTGGCTCCAGTACTATGAAGCTTTAAGTATGCTTAAATCTCTGTTGCATTAGTGTCCAGTTGCACAGTGCACTCTTGTAACATCTCAATGTTGCCCTCAAATGGACAAGGCACCATTTCCATCAAAGGTCCTTTCTCCATGGCTGGTTACTTCAAAACTCTTGTTTAACATCCCGCCCCCAACACGACTTAGTCCCTAAATTTGTGGATGTCATTGACCAGTCTGTAGTAGGGGTAAGCCTCGTTCGAGTGCGGACAGTTATAGTTGCACCGGCAGGACTGGATCATCATGACGCTCTTGGTGAAGGTTTCCCCATCGTCGCAGCGGAACCTGATCTTGACAGTCCTGGTCTGCTGGGGTGTGCAGCACCTGCCATCCACGCAGGAGCCGCAGTACTTGGGGCGGTACTTCTTCACACTGGAACATCCGGCGTAAGTAAACTTCACTGGGGATGGGGATTTCTTAGTCTTGGTACATTTTTTCCCCTTCTGTAAAGGAAAGACAGTAAGATTATTAGCAGGAGATTCTTCTCCATCTTTACCCTCTACCCAAAGCAGTTTGGAAAGAAGAGGAGCACCGGAAGTGTCTGTATTTACCTTTAAGGAGGCATAGCTAGGCTGGCCACATGGCCTCACTTCACATATTCTGGTCTCTTTGATGAGCTTGCAGTCAGGGTTGTCGTTGGTAACCCTTGTGGAGATGCCAGTTCCACACGTCTTTGAGCACTGGGACCAGGAGGTTGTTTGCACAATGCATTTAGGATTCTCAAAAGCTCGGCTTTGTGGCTCAGATCCAAAAACTGGAAAAGAAAAGGAGGGCTTAGCCTAAATACATCCTCTCACAGGGTTTCTTTCTTTCCATGGGGGCCTGAGGGGTGGTATAGCCATCCCTCCCACCTCCTCCCCTTAAACTGTCACTGTCACACAGATCAGCCCGTACTCACCAGGCAGCATTTTCAGGCCTCCCTTCACAATGGCTATCAGCTCGTTGTTCCTGGTTAGTTCGCCTTCGGAGTCATCCGGACCAAACTCTTTGCTGAAGAAGCCTTCCAGCTCCTCCAGCGCATCCTTGCTTTCATCGCAGACCCACTCTTCGCAGCACTGGCCGGGCACTTTGACCAGCCTGGGGCTGGGACAGCCCAGGTTAGGAAGAGAGAGCTCCTGCGGGCAGAGCGGGATGCAGCCCACAGCTCCATCTATGCACGTACACTGGTGTTTACAGTTCGGCTGGAAGCTCTCGCCGTTCTGGTAGATTTTGGAGTTATATTCACACGGTCTCCCCTCGGACTGTGCTGCAGAGATCAACAGAGAGGGAAGGGAGGGAGTCAGCGGCGGGAAGCGCTCGTTCAAGTACAGGTCTGTTAAACTCAATTTACCGTGGGGCTCCCTGCAACCCCCCGGAGACGCGGGGCCAGAACAATAACTTAGTCAGGAATCACTTTTCCTTATGTGCTTTTAGCGAAGCCCAGACATACTGAATCGCATTCCAGACTGCTGAAGTCATGTGCCTTTCTGCCAAGCTACCAACAACAAAGCATAACCATACATGGCCTCGAAATTACTAAACTTCGGCACCTCGGGGACCGGGGTCTGCGTCCGGGGAAGGGGAGGGGGGCGCTGAGCGGAGGACCGGAGCCGCTTACCTCTGCAGATGCCCTTCAGCGCGGCGGGGCTGGCGCCGAAGTTGCACTCCAGCCCCTTGGTGTGGTCGCAGGGCTGCACCCGGCTGCAGTCCTCGTTCAGCTGCTTGGCGCAGACCTTGCAGCAGCCGCAGCCGTCCGGTACCAGCCCCACGCCCGGGGCGCACTGCGGCACGGCCGCCGGGCACTGGCAGACGGCGGGGCAGGGCGAGCCCAGAGCCTGCGGAGCAGAGCACAGCGATGGTGAGCGGCGGAACGGAGCGGAGCGACCCACCTTTACCACCCCTGTCCGCCGCTCCGGCCCTGGCCGTGGTACTTACCAGGCGGGCCAGGCAGAGGAGTGCGGCCGCCAGAGCGGGGCGAGCGCCGGCAGAGCCCATGTCTATCGCCGGCAGAGCTGGAAGCGACGGGAAACCTCCGAGCGGGAGCGCGGCCGGCGCGGTCTGAGGCAGGGACGCGCGCCTCCGCCTTATATAGGGCGAGGGGGCCGCCGCGTGCGCCGCGGCGCTGACGTCGCGCGTTCCGGGCCGCGGCCCGCGTCCAGCGCTCGCGGCATCCCAGGAATGCGGCTGGCGCGCGCCCGCCCCGCCCCGTCTCCCGGCACCGCGGCGCTGGCGGCGGCTCTGCCGCGGGGGGTGCCCCCCCCCTCCCCCCAGCAGCGCGGCCGGGCCGGGAGCGGGAAACGGGAATGGGATGGGGATGGAGTGGGGTGGGA
>JBCJKH010049271.1:0-36950 GCA_039877255.1 Loriculus beryllinus
CGAGCTGCTGGTGCTGCCCATCTACGCCAACCTGCCCTCCGACATGCAGGCACGCATCTTCCAGCCCACCCCCCCCGTTTTCTTAGAATCACAGACTGAGGGTATCATGGCACTGTGGGTGTTGAACAGCCACAGAAAAACAACCTAAGCAACATACTCTGTATTTCTAGTAGATCAGGTAGAGGCTTTCTTAATAGCTTGCCCCGGTGTAGGTAGGCAACATGATTTTGCAGCTATATCCAGATGGGTGGAGTTGTGGGGCTATCTCAGACAGGATGAATGGTCTGAATTTGCATTGAAATCAGATTTACTCTTTGATGCCCTGAATTGCCATGAATTGCTGGATGGTTATTAAGCTGCTGCAGAGGGAAGAGAGCTTGTCACATGAGGAATTTGGGTTTAGTCCCCAGTAATCTGAGAGGCATTTATCCTTCTGGTCTGAACAGTTTGGTCTCTTGACATGGTGATAGTCAGTATGCGTTAGACCTGCGCTTTTCTTCTTTCAAGTGTGGACGGGGAAAGGCCCTGCTGCGAGCAAAAGCAGCTTGTGAGCCTTTCTGCACGCCTCTGCTGCGGGAGCAGGAGGGGGAGCGGGTGGAGCTGGTGGGCTGCGGCGGCTTTTTCCAGCTTCGAGCGTGCCCGGGATCGTGCGCTTGAAGCGCGGGGCTCTGCTCTGCCTACCTGCCTGCCCTCCGCATGCTTGGCAAGCCGCGGCTTGCAAGGCACGACGGGTTCTGAGCGCCAGCTACATTGCTTGCTCCATGCTCCCTCTCCTGCTTTGGAGGGGAACTGGGTGGGTTGTGGCCAGCCACCCGTTTCATTTGCTTTTCTCAGTGAGTGCTGCTCTTTCCCCCTTGCTGCATGGAGTTTTGGAAAGCAGTTTTCCTCTCCTGATCAGAGGCGGCGGGTGCTTTGCTGAGCTGCGCTGGCTGAGCTGATACTTTGCAAGGTGTGTGTAGTGTTCATTAGACCTGTTTAGCAGGAAGCTTATGTCTCGAAAAAGGACTGGCTGGCCTGCCTGGTGTGGGACAGGAGAGCAGGCTCAGCCCTTGCATGGGAGCCAAAAAAAAAAGCTGTAGGTTTGGTTTCTGGGCATCATGTATTGTTGAGTGATCCTGGTCAGGTCACTCTGCTTCCTTGCTGGCCTGCCTGTGTGGTAATAATGTCTGTATCTGCAGATCTTGCAGCTGGGATTGTTGCAGAGAAGGGAGCATGTCTGTTGTCCTCTGCTTGTGGCCTTGTGTTGTGCGGCAAGGGTCTGTCTGGGTGACACGAGTCATGCACCTTTACTGGTAGGGACTGGGTGGATTATTGGGCAAGAGAGATATTGGAGTTAGCTTTGAGTTTTCTTCTGGGGATCAAGACTGGTGATCACAGAAGTGTTTGAAACCTTTCCCCACTTTCACATTTCCATTCTCAAGGTAGATGCATTCTCAGGATTTAAGTATTTGGAGGCATTGCTCAGGGTGCAAGGGCTGTGCATTGCCACACCATCTCCTACCTCCTGCACAGAGCTGCCTCCAGCAGGACGCGTGGATCGGATGCGTGGAAGGGCACTGGGGTTATGTGACCTGTGTCTGAAGGTGTCATTAAATCAGGATGGAATTTGTCCTGCTTGTGTGTGCAGTTTCCCATTCTTCTGCAAACAGGGGCTTGCCTGTTCCAGGAGCTGGGAACGTGGAATATGTGTGCTCTTCCTGTTCCCAGCTTTTTTTCTATTCTTTTGTGTTGAAGGTGAGAGGGCTTGTGACATTTTTCCCCTCCCTGTGCTCACCTTTTGATTTTCTCCTGTCCACCTCTTGATTTTCTCCTGTCCAGTGCCTTAATTACAGCTCATGAAACAGTGTGCCAGTAAATCTTGGGAGAGGTCTCTCCTGTCACAGGCCAGCCCTGGGATGAGGATCACGGCATTCCTGCTCCTCCTTCCTGACCAGGAACGCTTTTCCACCATTACTCCTTCAAGCTCTCTCCCTCTCTTCTTAACGTGCTGTTTGTGTAATTGTTGGCTGTTTGTCTGCTAATGATTATAAATTAGCGGCCGAGTGTATAAAAAGTTAATGAAGTTCTGTCGGTGGAACCATTACGCCTTCCCAGGCTGGCACGTACAGGTCGGTCAAGCCGGTAAGAAAAGCCAGACGTGGAGTCCGGCCTTTCAAGGGATCAGGTTTCAGCTCACTCTTTCCTGATGTGTTTTTTCTTGCTAGTTGGAGCTAAAGTTGAGCATTGGGAATGCCAAAAGGTGACAGGTGATGTTTTCTCTGCTACGGAGTGCAAAATCACCAAAACGCTTGCATATCCCTCACCATCACTTATTTCCAGCCCTCTTGTTCCATTGCACCAAGGGCACATCTGCTACTTGTCCCCCTTAGTGGTTCTTTAAGGCCTGGGGTCTGAGGACTCCCTTAATTCTTCAATTCTGGCCGCTAGCAGCTTTTCTTCTGCATGTGGGCTTCTTGGGTGGAAACATGACATCTTGGATGCTTTGAGCTTCAGATGCTTTGCCTCTTGAGCATCTGACCATGACATGGCAAGAACAGCTTCTTCCATCACAGTGCTCATGGGCAAGGTGTAGGAGGGGTGCTGGAGGAGACAGCATGATCCTACAGGTATAAATCTATGTGCTATAAACCTCAAACCCCCTTCTTTTTTTCCTCATCCCTCAGAACTTGGCAGGACTTCAACTGAGTGCCCTGGCATTTCTCTGGGTGGAGGCAGGTTTGGCATAGGGCTTGCTAAAATGAGCTGAGTGGCGCAGGGAAAGAGAAAAAGGATGGAGAAAAAAAGAAGGCGTCTTCCTGGTTGTGTGTGTGAAATTCTGGAGATACCTCTCAAGGCTTAGGCTCTGATTCTGGCTCTTTCTCTCTGGAAGAGCTGCGGAAACTTGGCAGTGGGGCTGTCTTGTGTCATCCTCGTGAAAATTCAGTTAGGTTGGGAGCACACGGTCATCTGCTTGGTAGATCTCTGAGAAGCCTGAGGAAAACTTTGGCATCCAGACTCTGGCGAGTGGTGGTCAGCCCCGTGTGCTGCATGTCCCCTCCAGCCCACTGAGAAATGGTGGAGACTTTCAATGGGCAGTGGCAGCCATGGGGCATGAATGGGTGGAAAAGATGGATCATATGGAGCTCCCAGGAGGCAGGACAAGGTCTGCGGGATCAGAGAGACAGTAGGACCCTGTATCTGGTGCCTGGTTTGGGATGATTCACAGCCCAGCCGTGCCATGCAGTGCTTCAGTGCCTTGGACAAAGTGCCATCTTTTCCACCAGATCCAGGTTTTTCCCAGATGGGATTATCTGTGCTCTTGTGGTGCTTTTCCTGATTTTTAAGGGTGTGAACACTGATCTCCTGGCCTTCTTCCAGGGTGAACAGTCACTTTTGGCATCTCTTATTTTTCCCCCTTGCTGCTGCGTTCTGCTCAGCAGGGCTTCTTCCCAGGGCTGGTGCTTTTCCTCCTCTGAAGAAGAAGAAGGTGTTTGGCAAGGTGTTTGCTGGGAGGATGGCAGGAGGAACATGAGCCTTGCTGGATCTCCAGGAGGTGTTTCAGGGTGGGCTGGAGCCTCCAGCCTAGCTGCCTGTCTGGATAGCCGGCACAGAGCGGAGGCAGGCTGCTTGAAGCCAGCGGGAGCCTTCCCTTTGATTCGGCCGAGGCTTGGATAGGCCCCTGGATTTTGGGAAAGGCTCAATGAATCTCTGCATCCAGCTGCCGGTGTGGGGATTAACGCCGGGAAGCGTGGGTGAAAGCTGGAGCTGTGAGCACTGCGGCGGGAGCCTGGTGGCCTTGGGCACGTGGTGGGGATTATGGGCAGACGTCCTCCCTGCCTCCTGCAGCCTCAGTGCTGGATGTGCCTTTGGGACTGGGATGGGGTGTTTTGGGTGCTTGGGCATCCCTCCATAAGTAGAGGACCCCTCCAACACTGTTGAAGGACAGTCTCCGATTTGGGGTGCAAACGACTTGCTGGCAGCCCCGTGAAGGAGACGACAGACAGGAGCCACTGCTTGGTGCGAGGGATCTGCCCTGTAGGAGCTGATATTGGTGAGGAGGAGAGGGCCCCCAGCCCCTGCTTCAGAGGCTGATGCCTGACCCTGCCTCAGGCTGGCTTTTGGGGGTGCAGGCATTCCAGGAATTTGTACGGAATTAGGAGGTGGGGGGGGGGGAAGAGCGGGAAGACTCCTGCAACACGAACCATCTGGCCTCCTCGGCCTCTCTGCATGGCAGTGTCTGGGATAAAGGAACTGATCGAAAACAGACATTGTTTGAGACAATAAAACCGTATTACATGTTAATGAGAAAATACATTTGAGAGCTGAGGGCCTGGGGCAAGCTGGGTGTTCTCCTTCTCCCTTTGACCTGCGCATGGCCTGGTGCTGTGCTGCCTGTGGGCAGCAGCAGCTACTTTCCCTTTTGCCGTGGTTTGTGCCCAGTGGGCTGGGGTACTGCCAGTGAGCATGGTTTAAGCAAGACATGCTTTGCTGGGGTGCCTGCCCCCAGCCTGTGACAGAGGAAAGCATGATCCCAGCAGGCAGGCAGAAAAGCCCCTCAACCCTGCCCTGTGCATGGTCATGGGCTCATTCCATTTGCACCCCCCTGTATTCCCACTTGCATGCTCAGCCTGGAAGCCTGTGGGGCCTCGGGCTTGTTCAGCTCGTTTCTCCCAGTAAATAAAGCAGGTTAGGGCCTGTTCCCTGGCTACGAATGCGAGTGGCACAGCCTGCCTCCCATCTGCCTGACACATTGCTCCCTGAGCAGCCACAGGAGAGCCCCGCAGCCTGTGCCTGGCCCCGCTGAACTCTGAGCCTTGTGGACCCTAACGCAGCGTGTTGCTGATGCTGGTTATCAGATCCTGTGGGCCCTGATTTCCTTCCCTCTCCTTGTCAGCTCATGGCTGTCCCCGTGGGATGGGCAGGTGCTCTCTGCTCTGTCAGGGCACATGGTTTCTCTCAGGTGGCCATGGCACAGGCCCTGCTGGCTTCGCTCCTTGCTGTTTGAGTCCTGGCCTTTCACTAGCTGTTATTCCGGCAGCTGGGTGTAGGTGTCTGTGTATCCTCTGTTCTATGTCCCTTCCTGCAAGGGAGTTGGATGCCCTTGGGAAGAAAGCCAGAGCAGATCTTCACCTGGAGGATACTGTTGACTCATCCAGGCTTAATGTCAGGCTTTAGTGATCCTATGGCTGGGCTTTCAGTCTTCTGACACCCTGGTTTGGTTTGGTTTGTTTTTTTTCAAGAGGCTGACCTTTGCTAAGGCATCTGGGGGAAAAGGGAGCTCTGGATCCTAGTAAAGGTGTAAGGTTTTAGGTAAGAGAAAAGCAGGAGTTTTGAAAATGGAGATGGGGAAGAAAGGGGCCATGGGGGTGGGGGACAGACATGTCTGGAGTCTGTACCTCCCAGCCTAACATTTTTGGAGATCTTTCTTCACCTCAGGCGGGAGCAGGGAGCTGATGGTCCATGACAAAGGCCCCTTTTCTTCTCCAGGCTGTTGTTTTCATAGTGTTGGGTTACATCCCCCTCACTTTGGGGGTGGGTGGGAAGGGGGCATTGATAGAACCTGACACAGCCTACATGATGTAATGTTATTTTTTTTCTGTACTGAAATGAGGCAATTTTTCACTCGAGGTCAGCAGAATTTATGTTGAGCCCTGCTGGAGGGAAGGGAGGGATCCTGGGCTGGGGGTACGGGATGGGGTCCCTGCCCCTACGTACCCCAGCACCCTCTCCAGCCCTGCCAAAACCTGCTGCCTGCAGAAAGGTAACAAGCACATCACCCCTGGACCTTTCCCTGCTCCCCGTAACTCTTGCCTCGTGCTCAAACCGTAATATTTTAATTAAAATGGATTTGGTTGGGAGCGTGGAGAGCCTGCAGAGCCTGCTTTCGGTGCTTGGGCCCTCAACATCTGTTTCCTATTGAAAGCTCTTTGGAAAAGAGAGCTGGCCCCTCCTTCCATCCTCAGTTTCAGTCCCTTTGGAGACCAGTGCACAGTCTGGCTTTCCAGGGTTTTGTCCCCCTTTCAGCCTCTCCCCAGCCCAGCCAAAGTTTTGCTCAAATAAAAATAAACAAACGAAGTTGATTGCAGGCAGCAGGGAGGCTTGTGTCTCACTGCATGTGTGAGGCTCTGTCAATGTGATTCCCCCCCATTGTGGCTGGGGAGTGAGGATGGGGTCTCCACACTTGCCCAGCAAGGAGGGCAACAAATCAGTAGGTTTGCTGCTGGGGAAGCCGCAAAAGTAGCGTTTGTTGATGGTGATGTGAGTGGGAAAAGCTGTGCCCTACAAAGAAGATTTTTTTCTCTGTCTGGAAGCAAGTAATGGCACTGGTGTGAGCCCTTCTTGTTGGTATTGTGATCGCCCTGAGTCACAGGGCATTTTCGCCATTAGCATGGGCTCCTGCTTTCTGTTATGTTCTTTCCAGCCAAGATGGTCCAAGGTGAGGGGAACTCTGGGTTGCCTTGGGCAGATGCAAGTCTGAGTGGGAGGATGTTTGGAAAAACTATCCCACATGGACAGGATGGTTGTTTGTGGACCCTGTTGGGATGAGGTCTCGTATTCTATAGGAGCATCGCTGTGGTCTTCCAGCAATGAGTCAGCGTCTTAAAACTGTTGTTCTGCGAGAGGCAGGTCCCATGGGGAAATGCGGCTGTGTTTGTTGTGGAAAAGCCAGGGCACGTAGAGGAGGGAGCGCTGGACCTGCACAGGGAAGGAATGTGATGTGGTATCAGTGACCGTCCAGACCATGTGTGGCTTGGAAAAGCCAGAGTATGGACCACCTTGTGCTGGACTGCCCATGGAAGGCTAAGGCATGTTTGTACGGCTGTGGAAGTCAGTGTTTTACTCAACAGCATGGTGAGGTATGGTGAACTTGTGCAGCACAAGAAGGAAGAAGACCACAGCCCCAACTGAGATATTGATAGGTCTGTAACCCCTCCTGGCTGGTTATACGATAGTTGCGCTGGATAGAGGCAGACTGCAGTGGCAAGCACTCTCCAGGTGATCAAAAGTGAAACAGCTCTAGGATTTGAATGGATTTGTTGCTGTTGAGGTGGTTTGTTTTAGCTAATTAAATCTGGCTTGCTTGCTGTCTGGATTTTCTTTCTCTTCTCTCTGACCCCACTTCAGTCTCTCAAGCAAATACACCCAGGACTTGGACCTGTGAGAGCTGTTAAGGCCCTGTCTGGAGGAGCTGTGCCCCTCATGAGATAGTGCCTTGTCCCCATCCTGGGCTGGGTGGAGGGTGGTGGAGTTCAGCAGAGAGGCAGGAGGTGGCTGGGTCAGAGAAAGATCAGAAGACTGTGTTTTCGGGAAGGTTGCTGTGCTGCTGGTGTTTGCTGTGGAGAACTGGAGGCCGCAGCCATGTCCAGATGTGGAGAGGTCAACCCGTGCCCTCCTGCATGGGGAGGGGAGAAGACCGCACTGCCGCCGTTTTGCAGTGCAGGAGGGAATGGGAAGATGAGCATGGAGAGGGGGTAAAGATGGCTTAAAAACTACAGGGAAAAATATAAACCTGTAGGTGGTGCGAGCTGATTCTTACTGCATTAGAGGGTTAAAAGGAGGTTGGTTCTATTCTTTTTCCTGGAACTTTTTCCTGATTCCTTCTAAATTGAAAATCTTTATCAAGTTCTAGTGGCTTTTCTTTTCTGTGATTGTTGCTTTTGGCTTGAAAGGCAGGAAGCAAACAAAAGTGGTATGTGCTGTGCTGACTGCTGTATCCCTCTCTCCCCAAAACAGTGGGTGCTTTCCAGTGTTCGTATTTCAACACAATGTTATGGTTTGGGGTGGCATGAAAGGGATTCTGCTTGGGTGTGAAAGAATACACCTGCTTACTTAGGGAGACCTCCTGGTCCTGCTCTGGGGTGTTGCTTGACCTCCTTGCAAGATGCCTGGGTGGGCATGGTACCTAGTTGTGTGGTGACTTAAGAAGGGAAATTTGGGTGAAATATGTGATGAGCAGGTCTTGATTTCCTGGTTCCCCTCCACATCCCGGCACAGATTAGGTGCCTGTAACACTATCCTGATGGCAAGGTGAGGCATGGACACCCTGTGACTTTCCCAGAGCCATTCCCACGTAGGGGTAGTGAGGGTTTAAGCTCTTTCCCCAGGATTCTTGTTCCTCTAGGCTACCAACAAATCTTGCACTCTCCTGCCCTGTATTTCATCTTCCTGGTGATAGTTTCCTGGCTGTGATGTTCCTCTCGTATCGGGACCAGCTGCTGCGTGAAGGCACGTGCATGTGCACGACACAGAGGTTGTGTGTATGAATGAGCAAAAACTTGGAAAGAGTCTTAACACTGCCTTTATGTCATGAAAGAGGAATTTTTTGATGAAGAGTCACAAAATCATCTATCTTTCCCCTGTTATTTTGGCAGTGCTGTGACCCATGAGGATGTGTCCTACCTGTTTCTTAGGGATGTGGGGGGGTCCCTTAAGGTGCATGTGTAAAAGCCCCTGGGCTGCCTTCACCAAGCATGTTTTATGTCTTTGTTCTAATAAAAAGTTGTATGCTGCTTCATATTTTTTGCTGTGGTGGTGGTGGTGGTTGTGTTTGCTCTCAGCAGCTGAAGAAAAGCTCTTGGTTGTTTCCTCCTCCCCCGCCCCCCCCAACCTTTGCATTAACATCTGGACAAAGATTAATGTATATGTGGGCTGTTTTCACTTGCTGTGACACCCTCACAGCTTTAATGAAAAGATCATTTCTAACTTGGAGGAGCAGTGGCCCGGCTTGCAGTTGGGTTCACTCTCCACCTCTCCCCAGACAGCTAGCAGTGTGTTGGGAACAAACTCTGCAAACTTGGCGCAGGCAGGAGGAGCGTAAGTGAAAGCTAATTGGAAGCAGCCCTGACTCGCACTCTGCTGGAGCTATTTACAATATCTTTCATGCGGTGACTTATTGAGTTATTTGCTCAAAGGAAAAAAAGAAAAGAAGTTCCTGCTTATTTATAGCAATGGTGGTAACCACTGATATATGAGCTGGCTTGAACGTGGAAGCATCTGTCCTGGTCAAACCTTTGGCTATTAATTCACATCCTTTGCCCCGTAGCCCTGGATGCATTGAAGCACACATGTAAATACTGGTGTCTGGGGGTCGCATTTAGGTACCAGAGATACTTCAGATCTTTCTCTTATGATCCTGACCATGTCATTGCACCATCCCAGCTGCTGTCTCTAACGCCCTTGATCTCCTGCTGTGTAATGCCTGGTGGGTGGTGGTTTTTCATTGTTGGTTTAGCTGGGGTGGTTGCTCAATGTTGCATAGTCTGAGCTGGCTGGGTGAGGGTGGTGCCTAGCATTGCATTGGACCAGTTTTATCTTGAGGCTGGGAAGAGGGAGCGCTGTTGGTTTCAGTGGAGGCAGGAACATGTGGGTTTTGGGTGCAGGATGTCCTTGTGTGTAGAAGGGCTGGCCCAAGTAGGTGTGAGGGGTGTTGCAGGGTCAACCAGACAGGAAGGGTTCAAATGGGGGCACTTATCTGTGCTACAGGGCTTGGGGCTGAAGTCTCACATAGACTGTGGTCATCACTACCATTTTATTCAGGCCTTGATAATGGTGTGTTTTCAGGTCTGTGATACTGACTTATCCATGACCTGCACTGTACCCAGATCATGAGAATGTTATTTTAGTCTGGGGAAGATGGCACGGTGTATGTGCAGTATTTGCCTGCCTGGAGATGCTTGTTCCACCTTCCACATCCCCCCGGTTTCCCAGCTATTGGCTTCTGCCTCTGCCTCTTGCTGATCTTGTTGTTTTTTGTTTTTTCTTTTTTAATCCTGGCACTGATGCTTTTGATGTTCCCAGCTCCCATCTCTGCACGGCTCCTGCAGTACCAGCCCCGTGCCTTTCATTACCGCATTAACAAACTCGAGTCGTGCCTAACGAGGACGCCTCATACGTTATGCTAATGATCAAGAGACATGTTAATGATATTTTAGAAGCCTAATTAGTGGAATATATAACTATATGCAATTTGGTAATGGACTGTGACAAGAAGTTGTTAAAAGGGGGCTTGACAAATCCAGTTGCATGTGGCCTCAGACAAACAGTTGCTGAGAATAGATGAAGAGAAGCGGGGTCTGTGCGTGCATGTGCTTGCGTCTCGCCTCCCTGTGCTAAGGGGTGTGTTTTTTGGCGCCTGCACTCATCAGCTTGACTGACACAAGCTGGGTTTTGGCTCTAAATTTTCTTTTCTGCTTCTTGAGCTGATGTGACCAAAGCTTCAATTTATGGGCACAGTAATTTTCTCTCCCCATCTGTCGATATCTGCATGCACACATATAAAATACAGTCAGTTTGCCTGTGTGGGGAGGCAGCACTGTGTATGGCCATAGCTGTGGTGGACCTGCTGTTCTCTTCTACTTTGGAGGAGGCAGAGGAGTTTTCAGAGCAGCACCAGATCTCTTCGTGTACTGTGTTCCCTGAACATCTCGCTTAATGGCAGCTCTTCCCAAGATAGATACGCAGCTGTGCTTGAGCATACATGACTTCTGGCTCATGTGAGAGGACCAGAAGTCATGTAGGACTTCTATCAAGCAGATCCTGAAAGCACCACCTTAGAGTTGGATGTTAGCAGGACGTGGGCTCTTGATACCTGTTTCTCTTCCCAGAACAAGGGAGAGAGCAGTCTGGCTGTCGATACCTACCCATGGACAGCTGCTGATACTTCCCAGGTTTTTTTTGGTTGACGTGCCTTGTGCAAGGCTTAAAAGCTGGTTGTCTGGTTCGAGCCCACGCCTGAGTGTTTGGAAATCTGACCTCTTGTCTTGGCTGGACCAAGGGTAATTTGACCCTTAAAAATACAAGCTGAATATGGGTTTGGAGAAGTGCCAACTGAAGAGTGTGATTTGGTGGCCAGCATCTCTGATGACTGGACTCCATGGCCCTTCCAGTGGCGATATTAAAAACACTTTTGTCTCATACTTTCACTGTCATGGATGTGAACAGAGATGACTTGCTAACAGCAGCAAGGTTCATATCAATCCCTTTTCAGACTCTCTGAGGTTATAGATTGTTTCTATGTGTGTCTGACATCTCTTTGGCTTAGTAGAAGAGAAACCTTCTTCTGGCATCCCATGGGAGAGAAGAAACCTGGTTTCTCTACCAGGATCTGCTCCATCACTGCTGAATGACCTGAGGCAACTTGTGTTACTCATGTCCTGGAATCTCTTGTGAGGATAAGGTGGCTGTCCTCTGCCAGCAACTGAAAATTTGAAGAGCGGGGGCAAAGGGTTAACAGTATTAATTCCCATTGCTTATGAAGCAGTGCCAATTATTAATCTTATTTCTTGATATCAAGCCTAATTTTTGCCCATCCTTAATGACTTTCCAGTTTTCTCATCTGTATCCTGAGAGCTGCACCATTCATTACTTTGTGCCTCATACATAAGGTATGACTTATGTACCTGCCCTAAAATCAAGACTTTAATAAGATTAAATTCTCATATAAACTCTCATTTTCTTACTATATGAATATATGCACAATACCTCTCTCTGGGAAGGAGGCACTGAATTGAAGGGATAGGGGAAGATGTATGTGATCTTCCAAAAGCTTTTTAAGTGGAGGGCTGGGCGAGAGGAGTGGGGTCAGATGGTCTTGCTCAGTGTGGAGATGTGCTCCTGTTCCAGGTGTCCATCTGAGCAGTGTGGTCATTGGTGGTCCAGGAACCCTACCTGTCTGGCTGGGATCAGCGATGGATCTGTAATGGGGAGCTGGCCCCAAGGCAGCTTGCTGCCAGTGAGGCTGCCTGAAATGTTTGAATTGGAAATTTGCAACTGCTTTGAAGCTTGGAGAACTTTCATCCTGTTGATTTTTCTCCTCTCTTTAAATAATTTTTTTAAGATGTTAAATTTCTTCTACTTATTTGGTTTTTTTTCCCCTCTGCTAATAAGTAAATTATAATGAGGCTCCCAGTGGTATTTAAAAATATAAAAAAACACATTAAAAAAAAACCCTGCAGAAATTTTTCTTCCCCTTTTTTTCTTTCCAGTGCAATCCATTCTGCATAATAGCTCTTTGTCTCGCTGGCAGATAGGCACGGGGGAGGCCAGGAATCGGCAGCGAGTCAGCGGTGGCTTATGAAGAGTTTCATGCAGTCCTTGGCCAAATGGCACAAAGTTCCCCCTGGGGGTGATTGCAAACTGTGCACCCCCAAGTGCTGGGCAGTGTGTAGGTTTTGTGCCTGGGTACCACCCTACCTAATATGTGTTGAGGCTCCATGAGCTCACCCAGCATCCCTGCCATGAGACAGGTATAATAAAGCAAGAGAATCTTTACACTCTGCAATTTCATTCCACGGATCAAAGATCAAAGCAGAGGAATACACAGTGACCATAAAATTAACTGCTTTTTCAATTTTACAATGCTTTTGGTGATAAAGAATCATATAAATTTAATATTAATTAAACACTTAGCTTTTAACCTCCTCCTGCATCTACTTTTGGCTCTTTGTTGGGGAAGAATTAATTGGGCATCTTAAATCTTACATTACTAAATGCTTTGACAGGGGGTTTCAAAAGCACTTAGAACTCCAGCAAAATGTATTTGCACTATTCGTCCTTCCACTCACCTAATTGAAAATAGTAGAGAGAAGAGGGAGGGGGTAGGGAAGAGGAAAGAAAAAAAGTACTGTTTTATGGGTTTATTTCTTAGAAGAAAAAAAAGAGTGGAAGGAGAAAGGCATAACTTATAGCTGCTCTTATGGTCTCAGCTTTAATTCAATCCCCGTCACACTTAACACCTTGCAAAATGGAAGCGATTGATCTTCTATTACAGATGGCCTATCGATCGGGAGCCAGCGTGCTGGCGGCACGCTGCCGCTCGCTCCCGTGGTCCTACATGCTTCCTTCCGTCTCCCAGTTATCCTCTGAAAAAACTGTCCTTGTTGTGCATTGGTCATGTGTGGAAGATATAAACATCAGTGCACATCTCTCCCTGCCTACCAGTATGGTAATGTACATTATTACCTTCCTGACCATTGAAACGAAGCTGCCTTTGGGGTAGCACCCAGCAAGCAGCTTTTTAGTGGCAAACAGCAACACTTCATGAATATGTGAAGAAGGATTTGCAAAAGACTACTCTCACAATCCAAACTGGAAAGATTCAGTGGGAAGAAAGCTCTTGGAAATCAGTAATGTTGCAAAAGACCTAAGGAGCACGGTGGAGAGTAAATTAGATGTGTTATTTGCAGTGTGGTTTGGCAAGAAGCATAGCAGTGGGCTTTCTGGTCTGCAGAGGCCACACTTGATGGAGCAGGAGAGATCATAGTTCCTTTTCCTAACTGGCTATAGCATGTGTCTCCGGACATTTTATTAATGCAATGGTAGTGGTGAAATAAAGGGAGTTTCAGGAACTCTAGATGTGTGGAATCGGAGCTAGGGAGTTAGGGAGCGAAATTCTCCTTTTGTGGTGGAGCCTTACTAATTTCCATGGCAGAGCGGGAGACCTACCAGCAGCCACTCTCCAAGGGGTGTTAGATGCTAAGATGTGATAAGGGAAACCTGATTCAGGAGAAACTTAAGAAATGAATGGGCTACTCCCAGGCTGCTGGCTAGAAGCTTGTTAGATGAATGTATTTTACCTATTTATACTGTTTCTTTGTACAGCACTGGAGTTTTGTGAGGTCTTTTGTAAATGCAAGTGTAATAGCAGTGGAAGACCTTTTCCAGGCATCTCTCTTGTGGCCTTGGCTGTAAGCTATGGAGAGCTGGTAATGAGTGTGCATTAGTGCTGCTGCATAAGCATAATGTGGGTAGCTTGATGGTAAGCCCAGCAAGTTAGAGGCACCCCTAAACCAGGCATGTGAGTGGCTATGGTCCAGGGCTGAACTCTGGACTGGGACTTTTGAGCAGTATGGAATTAATGATTAGTGGTATGATTGGTCATCTGTTCGGGATTGTTGATCTGAGTTTGAATTCAGACCTTCCTCTAGATTTTGGGGGTGATTAAAGATCTCTCCCCACCCCCAAAGCTCTTTCTTGCCATGTTCAGGGAGCAGGCGTTGCTGCTTTGCTTCTCCCTGGATGAACTGATGAGGGGTTTGAATGTCAGATGGTGAGGAACTACCGAATGGGTCACACGGAGCAGTTCCTGGACTAGGAACTGGGCGGTGAAATTCAGGATGAACAAGGGATGAATTAAAAAGTGAGGCCAGAAACAGGGTCTGAATAGCATTGCTGGGGATTATACTGCAGGGGGCAAAAGCTGTAAGGGGATGGAGTTATTTTGTAGCTTGCTGTGTGGTTGGCACTGTTTTACATATCTCCCCTTCTAGTTCGAGCTCTCAATTCTTTGCAGGATTCATTTTAAACTGGGGAAATTGGGGGAAGCAGAGTAACATAGTGCAGATCATCATGGACAAATTCCAAGATGCTGTTCTGTTGTTTCTTTTTTTTTCTCTTTTTTGTTTTGTTTTGTTTGCGGTTTGTTTTCTTTTTTACATTAGTTTGTGGGTTCCCTGTCCCCTGGCTAGTTGACCACTTAGATTTTTAGGAGAGGATCTCATGCTCGATGCTGTCCCTAACGAGGATGATGGGAACCATGTGGTCCAGCAGACAAATTTAAAGACTAACCAGTGTGACATGGTGCCTGAAGTGGGCACCTGCTGGAGGAACCCAGCCTCTGCAATCAGCAGCATTCAGATACCGAGGCAGGGCCAATAGGATCTTTCCTGTACCATTTTGGGCTGCTGGAAAAGCACGTAAGTCGTGGTCCTTTATGGGTAAGCAGTGCCTTGTTTTTTCTCTGTTGGGCCATATACCTTGGAAAGCAGGGGCTGCACCTCTCCCTGTGCTGACCGTGGCTCCCTTAATTCAGCCCTGGGAAAATGAGCTGTGATATGTGTGTGCACTTTGCCTGCTGGGGTCTTGTTCTTTCCTTGTGAGTGAAGGGGCAGACACTTGGACTCAGTGCTTTGATGCATCGATTTATTCTAAAATCTCTTGGGTTAGATGGAAGGCATTAGTAAAGGGCTGGGTAGTGTTGATGCTGCAGTGACTCCATGTGGTCTCACAAATGGTGTTTGAGAGGGATGAGGAATGTTCCCACCTTCAGGTGTGTAGATAAATCCCAGGCTCTGCATATTTTGGATCTGGGACTCAGTCCTTACTTGTAGACTGACTGCTGGTGTGTTTAATAACCATGTTGCAAGTCAGGATATGTTTTCAAATGGGATTAGATGAGGAATGTGCCAATATCCAAAGACACCTCTGAAGTTTGGTGATCCCATGTCACCATGGGCTCATGCTTGCTTCCTTTTTCCCCCCTAAAAACTATTGGTGCTCAGCTAAGAGGCTGGCAGTCATTTAAATAAAAGGCTTAGGTTACCCCCAGCTCTCTGTATGCAGCTGTAGAAATGCTTTCATACGGCTTATCCTCCAGGATCCATAAGAATAGTCATTGAGAAACAGCATTACACCAGTGAGGGTTTTATAAGTAGTCCTTTGTGCTTCTAAGTAGTGTAAGATAGCAGTAAGGGGAGGACGTGGTGCTGCTCTCCTGCTATCCCCAGCAGCAGCAATAATGAACGGAGGAAAGTGTTGCAGGGCCATGCTCTGCTTCCTTCTCCCTGATGGCTCCAATTTTAAAGGCTTCTATTTCTTTAGTATTGCCAGCAGCAGAGTAAGGTCTCCTGGGTGAGAAGGTGCCCTCGAGGCATGGGTGGAGACCCTGCTGTATGCTACTGTGGTATAGAGAACATAGAGGGACCTGACACAATGGCACAGCTTGTGCCAGGGCTTCCCATGCTTGGAGGTATAATGCTATGAAGGAGGTGGGGGGGTTTGTTAAGACCTCAAAAGATACTGGGAGGGATCAGCAGTGGGCTTAAACCAGGGTATTCCTGCTGGTGATGAAAGAGCTTTATCCATTTATACCAGCTGGGACTTGCCCTGTTTTAATGCTGCATGCCTGCAGCTGTGTGTGGGGCAGCAAGTGTGGAACTGATGGGTTTGGTTTGTGTTTAAACCCATTTGGTAATGTTCCTGGGTTGCACAAGTGTTACTTTTGGGAGAAGCTGAGAAGCCTCATTCCTAGCCAGGTTTGAAAAGCAGACTTGGGGTCTCAAACAGCTGAAATGCTTTTAAAAATACTGATTCTTCTTCAGGACCTTAATTCTCAGAGGTGTGCAGAGTGTGTGCCTATGTGCACTTTCAGCTTGTGCTGGTTGTAACTCAAGCCTCATCAAAATAATGCTTTAATGAAACTTAGACAAATTCAGATATTGGTAATAAGAGGAAATGTTTCAGCTTTGGATGATGTCTGAAACAAAGCAGCTTCGGTGGTGGAGCTGGAGGAGGATTGCAGTGGTGCCAAAGAGGCTGCAAGCAGCACAGGCAGTGGGATGTTTAGGACACATATTTGCAGATGTGAGAGGTATTGCAGTAAAATTTAAAAAACTACCAAAAAAACAACAACTTGGACCCTCCTGAATTCAGTGGGAACATCATTTAGACCAAGCCTGGACATTCTTGGCATGGTGATCCCATGGCATGCAGACTGCCTAGTATGAGTGAATACAGGGCATGGCTTATGCCACCAGCCTTCACCCAGTGAAAGCCTGCCATCTTGGTAAAGCTCTTCCAGCTCATATGCCTAGACCTTCTTATTTTGGGGGAGTCATAATGAATCCTGAATTCACTGGGTTTCTCTCTCCTTTGTTCAGGCTCTTAGGGATGTTGCACAGCAAGGGCCTGAAGGCAGGCAGTGCTGGTCACTTTCCAGCACTGGCAGGAGGAAGAAAGTGTTTGAATTTGGGTCAGTCACTCACCAGTACTCCTCAGGGAAGCTCTGGTTCTTGTTTGTCAGAGAATGGGATCCCCAGTTCTGTTCAGAAAGGCTTGTGAAACGTGCTGCAGTTCTTGTTACCTGCTCCAGCCATGGAAAATTAACTCTGTGCATGCAGTTTGCTCTGGGGAACTTCGCAGTCTTTTGCTCTTAATTCATGGTATTTTTGCTAGCTTCTCCCTCTAGTCCCTTCTCCATAAGAGTAAGTAAAAGGAAAGAAGGCAGGCAGTAGAGAGGAAAACGTGGCTGCAAAAGGTCCAGTCTGCCAGCAAGGGGCATAGACTTGCTTGTAAAGCCCTCGGTCCCCCTAAGAGCAGGAATGGAACATAACCAAACCAGGGCTGGCAGCACAGGCAAACCCTTTCCATGGTGGCGCCTGCTGCTGTAGGAGTGCTTCACTCCATCGTGAGAGTGTGCAATTTCTTTGGCCTGCCAGGGCTGTTCAGCCCTTGAAAGGGGAATTGAAATGGGCCTCGTCCCAGCACTGGCAACACTTCCAGCCCTGCCTGCGTGGAGGTTTGCCTGCACTGGGGCTGCCTGCACCCTACCCCTGCTCCTGCCTCCTTGTCTGTGCCACATCCCCATCCATATGAGGTCCATTTCTCCTTTGCCTGTACATGTAGGGTATCGCTTTCCCATCGTATTCCTGCACCTCTGTAGGCTTCACAAAGCTCCATGCTACAGCTGGGCACATGGAGAGGGAGGGAGACCCTGCCACCCTGCTTTGGCAAAGCCCCATCCACAGCTCATAGGGACATCAGTGCTGGCCTACCCTGTCTGCTGCCAACCCTCTTCCCGCTCTTGTTCCTGCTATCAGAAGGAGGGGAAAGAAAAGGAGGAACAACCATATGAAAAAAATGTTAATTTATTAATCACGGAATATGTAGCAGTTCATCTGAAATGCTGTTGCTATGCCAACACCCTGGGAGTTTATTTTCTTAATCCAGGAGTGAGGCGTTTGGTCCCCCGCTCTCCTGCTGAGCTATTTGAATATGTTGCCGCTGCCGCCATATCTGTTTAAAAGGGAGAAGGAGGGAAAAAGGAAGGAAAAAAAAATAAAGTAGGCTAAACCACCAAAGCAGTCAGATGCAAAGCAGTAAGAAGCCTTTCTCAGTGCGACTTAGTAAAAATGACACAAATTAATATACTCTACTTAAACCAGACCAAGATTAATGCTTCTCTTTCAGAGCAGCTTAGTCCAACTGTCACTCGACAAGCGTTCGTTGGACAAAATCAACACTAATCAACATTTATTCCTCTCTTGCCCTTGGGTCTGAGGAGCGTAGAGCGGGCTGCACCATTCTCCGGCTCGTCTCGCCACGCTTTTCACCCTCCATCCAGCTTCGCCATATATCACCCTTCCTCTCTGTGCTTCTGCTTGTACGGATCCACACGTTCAGCTATCAGG
The DNA here is from genome assembly GCA_039877255.1 of Loriculus beryllinus. Taxonomy (NCBI): domain Eukaryota; kingdom Metazoa; phylum Chordata; class Aves; order Psittaciformes; family Psittacidae; genus Loriculus; species Loriculus beryllinus. Next base: position 18,165 of record JBCJKH010049271.1, read on the forward strand.
CTACATTAGAGGCATGATAGATTTTCTGTTTTAATTTACATCTATTATATTACAACATAACAGATCTTGATTCAGTGGAGACCAGTGTCTCCTATAGCCAGGCTCTTTGGGAAGATTTCTGCATTAACTTATTAAGGCTGGTTGGAAGGTGGCTTTGGATAGACTCCTTCTGAGTGCTGAGCGAAGGTGTCATGTCCAACTCGCTCAGGGGAAGCCTGTGGCTGTCTTGGCCCGCTTGCTGGGGATCTGGGAGGTGATGGCTCTGGACGCGATGGGCTGCTGAGTGCCACCTGCCACTGTTGCTGTAGGTTGTATACCAGGCGACTTTGTAACTGAACACTGCAAGAGACCTTGCCCTGTGCTGCTGCCCTGTGCCCTAGACTCCATAATGGGGTAGAGGGGAGAAGGATTGAAACCAGCTGTTGATACTGAGAGGACAAGGTTCCAACATACCTGCAGAGCATCTTCCCATCTCTTGTGCAGGGATGCTGAAGCTATATGAGTGTCTGACAAGTATAGGTGGCAGGGTTTTGCTAAGATTCCGTTCATTTCTGATGGCTGGGGTACGGGTTCCTGCTGTACCTTCGCAGCAGGGAAGGGGCAGGTATGATCTAAGGTCTGCCTGGCAGGTTTCTCAAGATATTGGCAGGGTTGTGCTCTGCTGACTTTCCCTTTGAGCATTAGATCTGTCTTGTCTGGCTGTCCAGAGGGTCTATGAGGAACAGAAAAAGGCAGATGAGCGGAAGAAACTGGAGCGTGTTGTGTTCGTTTCCTCTCCGATGAGCGGAAAACTGGTGAAGGTCATGATGCTGCTGCGCCCAGCTTGGTGTAGTTTGAAGAGCTGCTCTTGTCCTTGCAACCTTGGGTTATTAAAATGGGAGGGAGGGGAATTCCTCCTCCATTGTCCCTTTTTTGCACTTTGTATTCAGTGCTTATTTCCCTGATTTACCTGGCAGTGTGGTCACTTGGGTTTTGGGTGATCTGTGTTTGATTTCTTTCACAGATAGTTGTGTAAGCTTGGATGAGACTTTTTTCTTATAGTCTCCTAGGTGGGAGTGTACACGAGTTAAACTCTTGGGCAGACTAAAATGAAGGAGGTTCTTGCTCTACCTAGTCCGAACAGGACAGCAAATATACTGTTGCTTTGCAGACTGAAGGAGTGAATGTAAGACTAAAAGCCAGGTGAGTATTAGTAACAAACACAGTGTTCAAGCAAGGTTTGAACATGTGTTCAATCTCTTCAGGCTGTGTGTGCAAGTATAAATCCAATTGGGGGAGGTAGTAGACTCACAGTTGTAATGAATGTCCAAGAGCAGGTTAGAAGAATACCCATCAAGGATACTCTTCTTCCAGTGTGGGAGGAGAGGTCAGTCTGTACATGTCTGTCCCCCCTTTGCGCTGCTGATGTGTGGTGTGAGGGGCCATCCTGGTGTTGGGTTTTGCCAGTACAAAGTAGGTGCTGATGTGGTTAGCATCCGTTCTGCTCCTCGCAGATTGTGGCTAAGAGGCCAAGGTTGCCCTATATTTGGATAGCGTTAGGGGTAGCCCCATATCTAGTGATTGCTGTCATGGGTTCCTTGAACTTGGGGGTCTAATACATGATGTCCTCATTGCTATTGCTAAATTTGTCTTTGTAGCATGCTGGATCAGTGGTCACAGGGAAAGCTGCAGTCAACAGTTGTGTCAAAACACTGCTTGGTGATTTTGCTGGGAATCCCGTGGCCCCCTTCTGCCATAGGTCCTTTTTGCCTGTGCTGCTAGATCTAGTTTGGGAAATTGTAATTTCCGTTTTCTTCCTGGGAACGCGTAGATCTCTGAAAGCTGTGATACAGAGGCTTTCGCTGCCCTTTTCTGCTGTAATGGCTTCCATTGCATCGCATGGAGCTTATTGGCTGGCAAAGTACTGTAGTGCACTTTCCCAAGCCTGGTTGGACTGAAAGCTGGGCTCGGGGAGCTGATGAGGCGCTCTCTGCCTTTCCCTCTCTCTCTCGCTGCTGGTGTGAATGAAGATTTGATTAATGCGGGCACTTTAGCACAAGTGCCATTTTCCAGGCTGTAGCTCTTGGCACGGAGAGTGCTGCCGGACCGGAGCAGAAAACGGCAGGCAGCGTCTGTGTGCCGGCATGCACCGGGCACTTTACAGCATGCCGGGAGGGAAGCGCCCTGCTTCCCTCCCCGCTCCTCATTGCATAGCAGTAAAGTAAATGACGCTTGGTATAACTTTGCACTTACAGGACTGCAACTCAATTTAAAAACAACCCCAAACTCCAGGAACAGGAGGGGCTCTGTAGCAGCCACATCTCTGCAAACCCACTTCGTTAATTTTAATGGTGGGAGAGATTCTGCAGCCAGGGAGAGACGCGAGGCAGAGATGCTGGAGTGGCAGCAGCCCTTAGGGATGGGAGGACAGCAGTAAGTCCCAGCCCATGGGAGAACAGCTGGGGACAGACTTCACTGGGAAGTCCTTGCCCTTCTGATGACTCGTAAATTAGCCGGGCTCCTGCTCCAAATGGTCTTGTGTCCAGGCTCCCACTGTGCTTTTGCTTGTGCTGGGCACCTCGAGGCTGGGTGGGGACCACTCACTTCAGTGCTGCTGCAGGCTGCAGGACTTTGCCAGCTCTTCGGGGAGGTTTTTGGAAAGGAGATAACATGTGCAGGAATTAGTGCTGTTTGTAAAGCACTTGGATGTTGGGAAGAGCTATAGAAGTGCTGTAATTAATAGAGGCTGGCTAATTTAATGCTCTGCGTTGACATCATCTCAGCTGATATATATGTAAGGAAAAGTACCTCCATTAGCACTAGGGAAAATCTTTCCTCCTCCAGTGCTGGGGCTAAAGCAACCAGATTTATTTCTCTTAATTGTCTCCAGGAACTGAAGTCCGCATGTCCCTGAGTCTTAGAAGTGGAGTTCCCATGAGACAGCAAAGCTTCACAGAGCATTCTTGCTTTTGGCAGATGCCCGACTGCCCTGTGGTTGAGGTGCTGCCACCTCTGAGGCAGAGTACAGCCCAGCTGAGGTCTGGTGGAGAAGCCTGGGGCAAGTGTCATCTGTGAGCACTTAATAAAAGCTGCATGGGTCTGGAACAAACTGGTGGTTACTGGGAGGAGGGGACAAGTTTGTCACGGGGATGGCTCTGTGCTGTGCTGGGCTGGCCATGTGGCTGAGCGCTTTGTTGGGGTACCCAGGGAAACTGAAGGATGGATCTTCTTGGTGATAGCATATGAAGCAGCAACTGAGAGAAGATGTTTCTGCTCTTCCTGGTGGGATACACAAGGAAATTTGGAGACAATCAGTATGAAATAGGTGAAAGGGAACTGGTCCTGTCTATTATGCATGGATTGGGATCCTTGAAACACTGGAAGATTCAGGTGCTGGGCTTTTTTCTACCTGAATGTCTCCCGTTAAGCAAGATCTGGGCTGTTGTGAACGTCTGCTGCTGCTGCAGTACTGTTGCTGAGAGCTGTGCTTTTTAATGACATATTTATACTGCAGAAAGTCTTGCTTTTGTTTTGTTTGAGGATCCAATGTAAACTGCATCTGTTTAATCCATGTTCTCATTTACCTGCCTGTGCTGGGGATGGGGTCAAGTGAAGGAGACCTCTGCCTTTTGCTTTCCTTTTTTGAGCTGTAAACCCTTTCTTTAGTTTTCTGCTAACACGTTTCTGTAGCTGTGTCTCAAGAGTGCTGGTCAGCACAGCCCTCCTGGCCTCTTCTCCCAGGGTGAACTGTGGCTGGGCTACAAAATCCATATATAGCTCTTGGATAAATGCTGGCTTGTTTCTGTCCAGCTTTGGATGTGCTTCGCTCACGAGGAAGCTGGGTTGTTCCCTGTGCCTGAATATGGTGTTGGGGCCTGCCCAAGTCTGAAGGCATTGGCCTTATATGCATAGGAACAGGCAGTTTCTATATAAATGTTTTTATAAGGGCCATAAACCAGGGTGCTTTGGAGTGCAAGCCATCCACTGCACACTGAACTCAGAGGAAAGTTCCCTGTGAGTGTTCTCCACCGGGTTTGTTGTGATGGTATGCTGTATGGCTGCCTGTACCAGGAAGGGGATGGCAGGACAGGCTTGTGGTAGGGGAGCAAGCAAGGCTTGCCCTGTTCCTGACAGTGGCTGGATGCTATTGATGTGGGGAAGCAGCCCCGAGGGAGATGGAGTGTGAAACCAAACTCCCATAAAGTCTGTGGGTGTCTGTGTGTGGCCATGTACCCACGGCCTGTCAAGGGCATTGGGTGCTCCCAGCAGCTGGGGTGACTTTGGAGGAAGCAAATACTGCAGCCGGACTGGGTGGGTGACCTTCTCCTGGGTCACTGCCTGCCAGGGTCAGTTGGCTGCTCAGCTGCATATCAGGGATGCTTTTCCCTGCTTGTGAAAGAGCAGAGGAGAGATCCCACTGGAGGGGGGGAGGGCTGGCAGACCTGACCCGCTGTGCTGGCTGTGTCTGGAGCTGTTCCAGAGGAGGTGTGGGAGGAAGGAAGGGGGGCAGCTACGCAGCAATCACAGTGGTCAGTGCCGCCTTTAGTAAGCCTGAGCTGGCCCCCCAGGTGTCTGTGCCTCAGTTTCCCCCTCTGTAAAGCCAATGATCTTACAAGTCATCTTACGCTTTGCTTTTTTGGGTGCAGAATGCCACTGAGCATTGGTTGAAAGGTGACAAAGGGGCTTATGCTCTAGAAAGCTAGAAAATCACCAAAGCTAACTTGCTCATGATGGGGATGCAAAACCACGGCTGGAGCAGGTCTCCCTGCAGGAGGCATTCTGACCCATCTGTGTTTAATGGGGACCACACAATACGGCAGCTGGCCCTGGGCCCAGAGATATTCTTGTAACTTAATAGTGCCCTGCAGGGACAAACAGTGCTATAAAGGGGGTACTGATTTCTTAAAAGGTACTTAGGAGCCCAGGGCTACAGAAAAGAGGGGGTCCTGTGGACTGTTTAAAAGCTGCATGCTGCCCACCTTGGTCGTCTGTCCTTATATATTCCCTTGCCACCAGGATCATGTTGCTCCAGCGAGTGCTTGGCTTAAGGCTGCAGGGATAGCAGGTCCTTTCCTCTGTTGGGACCTCACTTCAGGCAGGGGTGACAGCCCCAAAACATCTCTGAAATCTGGGTCAAAGTGACTTGGGGCCTGACATTTAGGCTTTCCAGTGGGACCAGCACTCGGAGACACAAGGGGTTCTTGTCTCATGGTTTTGCCTAAGATGCGCTGGGGCCGCGTTGACCCTGTAAGAGGTTTTCTCCACCACAAGCATACGATATCTGATCTTGGAAAAATGGGGTGATTCAAGGTGGTTCATCAGGGACAGTGCTCAAGGCTGTGCATCTCTTCTTTCTGGTAAAACAAGGCAAGGGGACAAGGCTTCCTCAGCAGAGGGGCTCTGTGGACGAGGTTTGATAGAGCACCTGAGTGTGCTTGGAATTTGCAAAGGGTACCTGAGTCTGCCTGGTGGCCCAGCACAGCTGCTATGGGCCATGTCCCGTGAGTGTGGAGAGGATGTCTCTCGGGAAGAGCTGGAGGAGAAATGTGCGGTCTGTCAGGTGGGGATGTAGGGAGTGCTGGTGCTGGGAGCCTCAGGGACATCCATCAGCCTGCCCAGCTGGCTGCTAGAGAGGTGTCAGAAGGCAGCAGCTTTCTGTTGCTGCTGATGTGGGCTGGGGTTGAACTTCTGACCTGGAGATAAAAGTCTTTCCCTCCCTCCCTAGCTCCAGTGCCCTTTCCCTCCAACTGCCCAGGCTTTCTCACGCATATCCAGCCAGGCTGACAATGGAGAAAGGTCATTAATTGTGCTTCTGCCCTTCTGCATCCTGTTCCCCTTGGTACCTTCACCATGAGGCCATCTGGCTCCACCAAAAGCCTACCTGCCTCCTGCTTTCCTTCTTCATCCTCTTCTTGCCATGGCTTTAGCTCTCAGCCCACAGGAATGTGCCAACGGATGTGGTGTGCCAAGGTGGAGGGATGTGGTATGCCAAGGTGAAGAGAGAAGTTGAGCTGTTGAAGAGCCCTGATGGATGACATGGCTGTCACTTTCATTGACCCTCCCTACGTCAGGGTCAACTTCATGAAATCCACATGGATTTGGGGTTTTGATGGGTCCCCAGAGCTAGCAGAGCTGGATGGGTTTAGGTATGGACATGGGAGAGGTTTCCCCATGCTTCCCTCCCTCCCCACCCCAAAGAAGGGAGAGCTGAACGGGGGAGGGAGGAAGAGGGTCCATGCAAATGTGCGTTATGTCTGCCACTAATTTTGTGATTGGAAGCAAAGCAGCAAAGGGAGGTGTTGCAGCATGAGGATGGTTTAACCTTGATAAAACAGTGATTTCAACAAGGATGATGTTCTCCCATCTATCTTCATCCATCAAAGTGCTGCCGAAATATGCTGATGAAGCCTGTGGATAGGAGTACAGTGGAGTTAAATGGGGCGTTGCAAACGCTCTCTGTACCCCCGTGACAAGGTGGCGTTACTTACTGTCCAAATTTAGTACAGGGAACAGCAGGAACTGCTGCCTTTTGCTCTGTGGGCTGGGGTGGGATGCAGCCAGGGCAGTGTCCTCTCTGCAGAGTCAGAGATAGCAGTGGTGTCTCAGCACATCACTTAATTTTCCCTTCTCTTTAGTGCCACTGAGAGTTATGAGCACAGAAGCAGTAAATGAATTCAACTTCACTATACAAATGCCTTCTCTTCCCTAGCAGAGGGAGAAATTCAGTCATGCAAGATGCCAGGTTTGCAGGTAAGGTGATGGTCCTGTTGACTTGGGTTTAACATCGGCTGGAGGGTCTGGTCTGCAGAGGAGTGGGGGAATCGGGGAATCCTGGGGCTTTGCTCTTTGTTTGGCTACTGCACGTTTTGTCTGTGTGTGCTCTGTGGGAGTAGCAGCAATTAAGCTTTATTTATATGGGGTTTCCCAGCTTGCAGGGTGTGAAGTGATGGTACGTGGGTGTGATCTCAAGTTTGGGGATTAGCAGCATGGGCCAAGTGCCACAGTCTTTTTTGGTCAAGTATCTGAAGGCGGTTTACTGGCTATGTGTGAGTGTAAATGTCGATAGGTCAGCAGTAAACCGAGACCTGTAACCCAAGCTGCTGTTGTACCTGATCCTGCTGGGACGGGCAGTGTTCTGCTGGGACTGTGGCGTTGCACGTGGCCCCAGAGCTTCCAGGCTGAGTTTCAGTGGTGGTGTCCCCGTGTCTGAGCTGGGCTGTGCTAATGCCAGGGTGAGCTGGGATCTCCACTCCTTGGAAAGGAGCAAGGTGGAACTGGCAGGGGGAGTTGGTTTGTTTCTGGTGTGCTTGAGAGCTACAGGGAAATAAAAGATTGGATGCTGCTGGTGGCATGGGCCCCATCCAAGCACTGGGAGGAGCTAGGGGTTCAGAGTCCTCCCTGAGAGCAGCAATAGCTCATCTCCAGGCAACTCTTCTTCTTGCAATTGGGCTTTTCTTCCTGGGCTGTGCTTCCAAGGGCTGACAGGGTGTGAGCTCCAGGCCTTCTTCAAGATTTGTGCTTCCAGCAAGGTAAACATATCTGCAAAGCTTCTGTAGTCAGCAAGGCTCTGACATGGCTCCAGAGCTCTCCTCCATAAACAATCCAGATGTATGAAGGTCTTCTTACAGGCAAGACGTATGGTGAAGTCTGGATAGCTTGCTCTGGACCTGGAGAGGACAGCTGTTGAAGGATATCCCCATCCCAGTGCAGTGCAAGGCCAGCATAACATGCTATGAGGAGGACAGAAAGCCTGATTGGAGGCTTGCCACCCCCTTTGATTCAGGGGCCAGAGCACTGTGATTTCACACCTTCAGAGCTGCTTCTTTTGGTCTTCTGGGCACCATAGTGCCCCTGCTCCATTCCAGCCCTGGACCATTTTTTGGGCTCTCAGTTATCACTGGAGATTTGCTCAACTGCAATGAGACTATCCTCAGCTCGACTGCTTCCAGTCGTGGGCAACAACGTAGATAAAGAACAAACTTTCACCCCACAGATCTTCTCTGTCCCACCAGCAAACTGACTGTTTATTGGTAGCTCAGACTTTGTGATGGCCTCTCTCCTCCTCAGGCATTTCATGGGGATGCTTTGGGAGCCCAGGATTGGAGTGATGGGCTGGTGCAGGGCATTAGGCTGGTCAGTTTACAGCAAGACCATTTCTTCCCCCTCTAAGCCTCTTGTGTTCCCATTCTCCCATTGCTGCTTCCACTCCTGATGCATCTGGGGGAAAGAAAAGTTGACAAAAGAAATGAATTATGCATAAGGAATTAATTTACTTGATGAATAGGGACTTACAAACTCAATTGCCATTCGCTTTCAAGGGATGCTTGGGGGAGTGGGAGGGAGGGAATAAAAGCAGAGGATGGAGAGGGTGAATGGCTGAGCCTGGAAGTGTTCCTGGCCTTTGAGTGGACTTGGGAAAAACAGCCTTGGGTCATTTAAACCGCATTATGGGTCCCATATTCTCATCAATGTGTGGGGTTCTTTGCTGGGGTGAAAATCAGGGTGGTGAAGATGCAGCAAATCTAGCAGTGTGTTTGTCTGAGTGCCATCCTTCGCTCAGGAGGAGAAAATGACCAGATGAGGGTTTGGCTATTTTAATAGGTAGGAAAACTGAGGGAGGTGTGCACACGTGCCTTGTTCAGGTCAACTACAGGCTAGGGGCCGATACAAGAGCAGTGCTTGGGGCTCTTGTGCTCCAGAAGTTTGCCTTTTTTCCCCTCGTATGCCCTTCTGCTGCTGCATGCTGCTGTTTCCTGGGAGCAGTGCCAACGACTGGGAGCACTAAAAGCGCTGGAGTGAAGATGCTTTGAAAGAGGCTTCTGGAAACTTTGCCTAGCCAGAAAAACTTGCCCCCAAACCCAAGCAGGAAATTCAGATTCCTGAGGGAAAGAGGGCATCTGTCAATCCAAATGATCTGACCGTGTGCACCAGCACAGTGCAAGAGCTTTTCCCATAGTGGAGGGATGGGACAGGTCTCTTTTGGAGGAGAAGGGAAAAGTCTGCTTGTAATGCCAGTTGCTCTAGGATTGCGACCTACTTTACCTTGCTCTGCATCAGGGGTGTTGAAAGAAAGTCCGACCTGGCTGTTGCACTGGTTGACGAATTGTAGTAGTGGTGAGCAGAGCAAGGCACAAAGGGGAGCCATGCTGGGCCCTAAGTTCAGCCCAAAACTGGGCAAAATTAATGTTGGGCAGGTCCCTTAAGTGTCCCTGTCTTCCCCAAGGTCTGGTTTCTCTAAACAAGTGCGGTTCTTCCTGATCTGCTGCAAGTAACACGTGCTTCTCTGATCCTCCTGTCATCTCTGCAGCTTGGGCCAGCCCTAAAATAATGAAGACTGTAGTCCCCCTGAAGAGTACTTTCAGGAAAGGGGACTAGGAGCTATGTGAGAAGGCTGCTGGAAGTGGTGTTTGGAGATGGAATAGGGGCTGTGCTGTGCCAGGGACTGCGCTGAATGCTGAGTTGGGCAGCTGCTCTGGCCCCTTGCTGGTGGGCAGTGGTTCTGCAGCCATCCCTTTGCGTTTTGTACACAGTGGAAGGCCTCAGCACTGCTTGATGGTCCTGCAGGCCCAGATCCTGTGAGGGAAGCAGGCTGGCACCATCCTGGCCCGGTGCCCCTGCAGTCCCACATCAAAATGGGTGAGCTGATGTAGGTGGTTTCTTCCTAGAGCCTGCAGTTTTGCTGCCCTTTGCAACTTGCCTTTTAAATGTTTCTGTCTCAGTAAGATGGACATACCTGGGTACTCATGTACTTGGGATGAAACTTTGCAAGTGAGCAAAGTAAAGCATTGCTGGTGGCCTGAGTATTTCCCAAATCAAGTCAGTGAGTTTTGGCAGTTGTGCCAGAGCCATGGTGCTGAGTTGATATAGCACCACAGCACGCCAGGAGCACCGTCTGTGTCTGCATGCATGCCCCTGTGCTGTGTATCAGCCCTGTGGCACACTGGAACTTGGTCTTCTCCAGCTTGTTCACTGGTGTGATGAGCCTGGGGGATTTGTGCAATACTTTTCTCACCCTGCTCCCTCCTTCCCTGTGCTGTCTGGGGGGGGGAAGAGGTGTACCCTAGGCAAAGACAGGATCCCCAAAACCCTCACCCTGAGGGCAGCTGTGTGGAGTTTATGATTGTGCTAGCCAGCTGGAAGGAAGTGGCACAAGTTCCTCCTGAGCTGTGGAAGGGGACCAAAGGAGTGAGAGTGCCTCAGAAAGGGTGGTTTAATAAAGGAAAGGATGGCTTAACTGCTGTGTTTCTTTTCATCCTCTTTTTGTCCATCCTTCCCTTTCCCAAGCAGAGGGCAGAGGGGATCTGTGGGCAGGAGGCTTTGGAAGCTGTCGCTTTGCATTGCACGGCTTGGGAAAGGTCTCTACCTGCCTTATTTTGTCCCTTTTGCTGTCAGGGCTGACAGTGCTCATGTTTATTTCATCCAGCGTGGCGGCTGTCTCGTTTCCCTATCCTCCGATGTCATTAGCGCGCCGAGAGCGGGCCCTGCAGTGCTCAGCCTAATGAATTCCGCTGTGGCTCTTCTCTCCCCACCTCGTTACCAAAGCTCAAGGTGTCAAATTAAACCTGGCCAGGGAAAGGAGAGAGAGAACAAGGCGCAGAAGGAGGAGGGGAGGACGTATGTTGTAGGGTTTCCTTTGGTTCTAGGGTTTCCCCTTATTTCAACTCTTTTCCTTTTAAGCTGTTTCCTTCATAGATAGGGTTTCTCTTTGAGGCTGGATATGTTGTCGCTCTGGAGGTGGTGACTTTGTCCATGGCCCTGGGCCCTCTTCTGTTGGCATGGGAGGAGGGATGCCCTCTGTGGTTGTCCCCACAGTAGAGCACGTGTTGGCATCCTCTGCCCCTGCTCAGTTGTGCTCACGTGGGAGACAGCAGTGGGTGTGCAAGTGCCATTTTAAAAGCCATGTGGCTGTTTCTCAGCTCTCTCCTGGGTTATGCCATCAAGCTGGGATGAATTTTGCAAGTGGTTTTAGATGAAAGCTGCCATTCCCCATCTCTGGGAGCTGGTGAATTTGGAGCAAGCTGCCATCCATCCCGAGAACTGGAGTGCCAAAAGCCATGCTAGAAGTCCCTGCCATCTCCAAGGCCATGCTCTTCTGGGACATATTTTGCTTTTCTTTAGTATTTCTAACCTCTGGTTTGCCCAGCCCCTGGTATGGGAGGCTTGGGGAGTCAGGTAGCCAGCCCTCAGAGGTGGCTGGACTGTGGCAGGACATCCACAGTGACAGCAGCTTGTCCCACCATCCCCTTTGCCCATCTGTCTTGGCGCTTATTGATTTAAAATGGTTTTGTAATATAATTATCTCCTCGTGGATGGGCTTTTCATTGCATCGGCTGCTTCAGCTGTGCATGTTAATGTGGGATTAGTGCCGTGGCAGAGCATGTGTTAGAATCCGGGAGAGAGGGACAGCACCTTCCATTGGTGCTTGTTTCCACTATCCCCCAAACTGGGTTGATTGGAGGCTGTGCTTGAGCCCGTAAGAAGTGCCTAGTGTCTGCTGGGGACAGAGGGGCAGAGCAGAATCCAAGGGGAATGGGGATGAACATTTATAGGATGTTGCACCCCAGGTTTGACATCTCAGGGCTGCTTGTGGATGCTGCTGCGAGGATTTGGCTTGGAGAGAATAAGCCTGGGTGACAAAGAAACCATGTGGTCCCTCCAGTGACCTCCTGTCCTGCAGCCCTTGCTGGGCATGAAGCCATAATGGAGCTGTGGCTTGTGGTGGCGGCTTTTAACCCTGTGTGGGCAGCCAGGACGCAAATGGGTATGCATGGAAGTGAGGAACAATTTTATATGTAATTGGAACTGCAAAGGGAGAGTGGAGAGAGGCACAATTTAATCACCTCAGCTGGCCCTGGGCCATGACCACTAAGGTTCAAACACCTCTTCATTGCAAGAGATGCCAGAGGAGTATTAATTGGCATAATTCATCAACCCTTTGGTACTTTGTGATGTGTTGTCCACCTAGTATCCTCATGCTCCAGGCTGGGGGGATTTTGGGGAGTTTTGAGGCTTTTCTGGAAAGTGGGTAAAAACTGCTGAAAGTGTTTGAAAACATGGTGTGGTGGGGGGGGTGGGGTCCCAAAACTGCCTGCAGGTGAGGAAGGCAATACTGGTGGGTTTTGTCTGTGGCTCCTGGTGCATCAGACACTTCCTCAGCAGGGTGGCAGAGGGTGTTTCAAGCCCAGCCCAAACATCCTTCCCTTTGCCTTACCTCGCTTGCTTCTTGAGAAGGATTCAGGACGAAAGATGCCACGGAGGCATGACAAGCCTCTCCAGCAGCATCTGGAGCTGCCCTGTTTTACATGGGCCTTATTGAGTTCCCTGGACCTGTATGGCACTGAAGATGTGAAGAGAAGTTATGAAACTTGCTGAAAGGGCAGTCTGTGATAAAGTAGAAATATTTTCCCTGCCCTGTCCTGAAAAACAAGGCAAGAGAAAGAAAAGCAGGTATCCCCTCTGGTGCACCTCTGTGGTTAAACACTCATCCCACTAGAGGAGGGAATGACTCCATGTGCAGCACAAAGGGGTAAGTGTGGCCTAAAATGGTCTCAGTGTGGGTTTCACCCTGGTGCATAGAGGTATTGCCACTTTTCCCAAACGCAGGTGGCATTGAAATGCAGCCAAGTCATCTTGGTTTGAGCAATTCATATCATGTCCCCTCAGTTGGGTGGTAGTAGTGCAACCATTTCTTTTATGACGACCTGGGAGATCGAAGGCTTGTATGACCTGAAAAGCCCCTTTTATTGGGGAAACATGAAGGTGTTGCATGGCAAGTGCCTGTGTGATGTAGGTATCTCTGAGGGTTTTGGGGAGCTCTATCAGGTCAGGCTGAAAGTGTACCAGTCAGGCTGCCCTTGTTGCCAAAGCCTGGTGGCAGCTGCCAGGGGAAGGAACAAGTCAAGAGTAAAAATGCTCCTCTGCTGGTGTCCCTCCCAAACTTGGGCAGTGAGCAGTTATAGACCTGGCAATGCTCAGCACAAGTTCCCTCACCCAGCCAGGTGGCTTTTGATTTGCTCTGTGTGTAAACATTCTTCTGTGTCAGGGGGCAGGTCTCCCTACACTGTGCCTCGGTTTCTGGGCAGAGAGGTTGATATGTGTTTGCTCCCATTCTGGAGTGTGGCAGAGACAAGTTTATTCGAGCAACTTGAAGTCCTCCAATGAAAACCACTGGAGAAGGACAGAGTCTTATTAATTGCTGTTGAGAATATCTGTCAGTCTTGTGTGAGGAGCTGCTGGCTGAATTTCTGCTGCCTGCTCTGTCTAGGAGAACGTAGTGACAATACTGAGACAATGAGAGTGGGGCTGTCATTCTCATGGAAATCAGTCCTTCAGGATGAAAACCTCCAGGTTTATAGGAGTGGTACATCCGGGTTGTGATGGGAGGTGAGTCTCTGTCTTGGCATGCTGCTGTGGAGGCCTGGCCAGCCTTTGCTTTCAGCCACTGGTGGAGCCGTGAACATGTGCATGCTATTTGGTTGGTGGTCGCCTTCCTTTTCTGGGAAGGAACTGTTAGCTGGCTTTTGGGTACTTGATGTGTCTGTTGATACCAGCCCACGGGAGACTTAAGACACAGGTCAGTTGGCAATAACAGAGTTGTCATTGCCTCTGCAAAACTGATGGCTCTTTGGGGTAATGGGTTTGTGCCTGATGAGTACCTAGTGGACTCAGTTACTTGTTAAGCCTCTCCAGAACAATAAACCAAAAATTTCTCTGTGGCTGTTAGGCTCATGCTGGAGCAGTGATTAACCTCTTGGCTGTCTCACACTCTGCTTTGATTCACATGCATCTTGGGATCCTCAGCCCTGCTGTGCTAAACAGGCAGTTGGGGTCAGAGTTGTGGGCGCAGAGCATGCAGGTATCCATGTTTGTGATGCTGCCAGAAGAGCATGCCCTTTATGACTTGGGGAAGGAGGCACAGATAGACATGGAGGAAGAAATTACTAGGGGACAGAAAACTGTCATCCCTCAAGCCAGCTCATTGTCACCTATGTGCTTTTACCTGTTGAAAAGCTGTAGCACTGGCTTGTCTTGTAGGGTCTAACCCTTTAGATGGGACAGTTTGCCTTGCTTGATGTGAAGCAGCCCGTAGTGGATTGGTTCTGGCAACTCGACAGTTTCAGGTGATGTTAAAACTTAAACAGGGGAAGTTTAGATTGGATATAAGGAAGAAATTCTTTACCTTAAGGGTGGTGAGGCATTGGAATGGGTTGCCCAAGGAAGTTGTAAATGCTCTATCCGTGGCGGTGTTAAAGGCCAGGTTGGACAGAGCCCTGAGTGGCATGGTTTATTGTGAGGTGTCCCTGCCTACAGCAGGGGGGGTTGGAACTAGATGATCTTAAGGTCCTTTCCAACCCTAACTATTCTATGATTCTATGATTTTCTGAGGACCATATGGAACAGTAACTCAACTGCAGACTTAACCAAATACTGCAGAATATCCAAGCTCCTTAAGCAGTCCAAATAAACAAGATGTTAGGCATTTCTGGCAAAACACTCAGGTAACTAGTTTTAAGTTCTAACACATATTTTCCACGGTTATAATCCCAAAAGCATAACATTTGTCCCCAGTAAGTATTCAGTAATTTTCACCAAATTACAGCATTCTAAACCCTGGTCAAGCTTTCTGCAGTTGAGTAATTCTTCATCCCTCTATTTTAGGCTTAACTCATTCTCAGGTTGAGGTATACTTTTGGACTCTATGACCCTTAACACATTCAAACACCCTAACAAAAGAAATTTAGTTTGTCAGTTCTGTTGACCTGGCTAAGCCATCACTCTGGTTTTCACATGCTTGTGGTTTTTTTTCCTGGAGTTGTATTTTGCATTGTGGTTTGAGAAGCAGTCCTAACAGCGCTGAGGACACCAACAATGAAAAAAATCAAGTAAGCAGATTTCAAGGTAGGGATTCTGCAGCATGTAGCAAGGAGAAGGGGGGGAAATTAAATATACCCAGCAAAAACACTGACCAGTCTGCTGAAAAAGTTAGGTCACAAAGCAGCAAGGTGATCCTAAGAGCTGACACTTGTATACACAACACTGACCAAATGTTTTGCTTGCTTTTTTCCAGTAATCCGGAAGCATGCACACAGGATAAAAGAATTTCCTAGGTTTTTATCAACTGCATATATATAAAATATATACATATATATAAAAATTATGCTGGATAGCATCCGACAAGTCACTGATAAGTCTGGAAATTACAGATCTACTTGCACATACTTGTCTGTCAGCAGACCACACAGAACAAGCCTAACAGGACACTACCTCCTGTGAAGAAAAGTAGAAGAAAATGATCTTGCCACCTGCTTCAGAGCTACGTGACAGTTCATTGGCCTAACAACATGCAGAACCTTGGGTTCTGTTCCCAGCTATGGACTGACATATGATGTAAGAACTAAGTAATTGCACTCGTTCCCCTCAAACATGGACTCTTGCATCATGTTAAACTTACATCTTCCTTGCACAGGAAGGCACATAAAGTGTCTTTCACAAGCAGTTTATGCCTGTCTTCCCACCCAACAAGTTCAAGCTTTGCCCTACAAGTGGCAGAACTGTCAGCACAAGTTTTTTGAAGCTGCTGCCATGTGTCCTCAAGCTCAGGATTTTAAATCCTGACAATCAAATGTGGGCAGAATTACCAGCCTTGCATAAATTAATAATAATGTGTCTGTACTGAAATCAGATTTTGTAACTATTTATAGCAGTTCCAGTGCTTGCTCCATTTGAAGAGCTAAAGTGATGCATTCCAACATAAGTAGGGCATATAGCTTATACTACATAATTAAGCAGGTTTCCCAAAGTCTTTTAATTGTGAAAGAAATTATCCACTCAGAAGAGCTTCTAAGAAATGTACACAACAGGAAGTTGAGGTGACAGATGTTGCAGAACTTTGTAAAATAAAAGTCTAGAGAAGAGAGAGCTGACAAAAAGCTTACATATAATTTTACAAAATAGAAGAAAAATTCCATGAAAACTAGGCAATGAGTTTATATAAGCAGGACTATCTATATATATATATATATATACACACACACACATAGATATGATCAAAAAATCAAACAAAACCCCCAACAATTGATTAAAATATTTATCCATACATTTGTAGCTTATTATTTATATGAGCTACAAGAAAAGATAATTCTTCAAACAAAAGGTGCTGACTGGTTATTTAATACTTGTAAATCAAACTGAAAAACTGTCTTTCATGCGAGACAGTGCACAGGTTTTATCTTTAATTGAAATAGTTTAGATGTAATCCCATCTAGTTGCATAAACACACCACAAATAGAACAGGAAGACTCTAAAATTATTCAGGAGTTTCAAAACAAAGCTGTGAAATGAAACTTAAATTGCAGTTCTTGTCTAAACACAATTACTTCATTGGTGCCAATTACTTAAAATAGGTACATGGCATTTCTCTCTAATTTTAAAACTCTATACTTTTCCTGTTAGGCTAGTCAGATAGCATCACCTTCTTGTAAGACAGTAGCACGTGCTACTGGTCACCTAACAGAAATTTAGGCAAATTCATCAAATTTCTAACCATTATTGCTCCATTCTACACTGAAAGGCTCTGTCAATGAGAAACACTCTGCAACTACTTCTATAAGGAAGCGTTACATTAATGTGCTGCATTGCTGCATTGAGACATCAGTCCTCACTACTTCATCATTAGCTCTCAAGTCAAAAACTTTATTTAGTAAGTTAAAAAACTTCACAAAGAAACTTAAGTTCTCTCAAGGCAATATGCTGTTAAAAAAAGGCTTAAAACTGTGCCTTTTCTGAAGATGAACACTGTGCAAACCCCAAATTTATCTGCACACAAGCAGGAACTAGGGACAATTTATCTCAGCACACATTGTAATGATTAATGAAACACAGCTTTTATTCTAATAGAGAGTCAATAAGCTTTTCTTGTATGTGTTAACAAGAACTGGAACAACTGGAATGTACAGGCCTAGAATCAAGTAAAAATTTCCTTAAGTTAACTTTCCACACTGCAATCAACTTTTTTGCTGATGTGTTTACTATATATAAATACACACTATATATATAAATATATAGAAATTATCGCTTCTCTATTTGCTACCAGAGAATCTGAAACAGAACATCTCCCTGCCCAAAAAGTAAAAAAAGCAAGCTTTAGATTTTTGTTTCAGAAATTATATATTTTTAATACCACCTTAAAAAGAAGGTGATTTTAAAGAATCCCATGGAACATAAGCGATTAAACAGTATAATTTATACCAAGAAAAGGATTTTGTACAGATGTATACACACTCCCACACTTCCCGCCTCCCAGTTAAAAGCAGGGCTGAGGAAATAACAAGCCATATTGACAGAATTTCCAGGAAACTTTTATTTTATGTTACTGTAGCAGTGACATCAGAAGAGCTCCTCCTGCCCCCAGCAGTTCTGGATATACAGCAATTCCCTTTTCTTCAGACCATTTACTTTCATTTTCTTTACTCCTTAATACGGCAGATGTGCTTACTGTAACACTCATTTGTAAAGGATATAGTTTTCAAGAACACAAGATGCAAACCCTGAAGTTCCAATTCTCTTGCCCAGAAGTTTCTAGCATCGTGACTGCTCCCTCACAGTCCAGTACCCTTTGAATAAGCTCTGCTTTGGTTTTTATTTCTCCTCCAGCAGGCAAGAGGAAACCAGGGAATATCAACAAAGTTTGACCTTTGAGAAGAGGGTGCTAAAGCCTCCTAAAGGAATTGAACTACCTAGTCTTTGGGCAATTAACTGAATCACAGGTAGCACCAAAAGAAAATTCAGAATTCTTAAGACTTTTCTTTCCACTATAACTAGCTGTTCTAAAGAAAGACGCTGCTAAAACACACAACTTGTCTGTATCACCAGCATAAAATGACAGTGAAAAAAAAAATCCACAAAAGTTTCAAATATATGCCAGTGTGCTTCAAAACCCATCTTGATTCTTTGAGCATTTAAACTCTGCATAACCTCAAGGTCAGCCAGAGAACGGTAAAGCACGTTTCTCTTAACGTATGTTAAAAGAATTACTAAAGGGAAGCATATCTGTTTTCCACTTATCTGACTAGAGCAGACAAATAGGAATAGACACTTAAGAGAAACTGCTGTTATCAATTTTTTCAGCTGTTTTCTAAGGATGTCCTCTTTGCACAGTATGTGAATTTAAACTAACCATAGGCTTCTACAATTGCCTAAAAGCTGAAACAACCCCAGCCAACTGTAGAAGCACAGCTAGAGAAACCATTTCTAATTCAATAAACCTCACTCGTAATTCAGTACGAGCAGCAGCTCAGCCTTAGACATTAATATCTCATTAAATGTTCATCAGCACAGTCCTTCAAAAGAAGCGAAAAAGAATGTCCAAAATAACACTGAAGACTTATTGATGACAAACGACTGGGAATATAGTGGCTTTACAATTTACAATTCAAACTGAAGCAAAAAAAACGTTGTAACAAAAATTAGTTCAAAGATTGACATGAATACACCTGTGTTACAATGGATTTAGAACCAAATTTGTCAACCTTTCTATGTAAGAAACAAAAAATTTAATAGCAGCTATATGTGAAAGCAGCTATCAGCATAAAGTCAGCAGAACTTACAGTATCCAGGAGCAGGAACTGAACACACACACCCAGACCCTTTAAACTGTCATCTAACAAAATACAAGAAGGTCATCTTACAAGCAAAATTACTGATTAGATGTCTAAATTCCAGGTTATTCATTCTCATCCAAAATAAAGCACTCCCTCAAACATGCTACCCCCCTACTTCTGCTCACGTATGTACCCACATCTCTGCTTT